>RXPK01000089.1:1013099-1260090 GCA_004143645.1 Protaetia brevitarsis | reverse complement strand
CCATCCATTCTTATGTTTTGAGATTGGATTTTCTTTTCCTAGTGAATGCTACTAAGGTAGTCTTAGTGGGGTTAACAGTAAGCCCTACCGATTGACACCATCTTCTCGTGAAGTTCATTCCTCTTTGAATTACGTCACAGAGAGTATTCTCAAATTTGCCTCTTGCGTATCTGACAATATCATCAGCATATCCTTGACAAGGCATGCCTAGATCAGTCAGCCCACATAAGAGTTCGTCTGCTATTAGGATCCACACAAGTGGGCATGTATCTCCTCCCTGTGGGCATCCTCTGGTCGTACTAACCGAGATGGGCTTATAACCCAGCTCCACCTCCACCGATCCACATCCATCGGGTAGTCACGCCATGTAAAGAACTTCCGCGTTACGGATCTTAATTTTGGCAGATGACTGTTCCACCAAGGTGCGTCCCTACATTTTTTACTCTGCTGAATAGGACAACTCAATTCATATGCCTTATAGCCTTGTTCACCTCCTTGAGCTCGTTTTCCAGATCCAGATGATGCCTAGCCCTTCTGGATTGGATGACTTTTAGATTGCTACTTACATTGGTTCTGTAGTTGTCCCAATCTGTTCTTCTGATGATTCCTCCGGAGCAGTGGCTCTGGAGTCTCCGTCTCTAATCTGAACATCATCCTATGATCAGAGAGAGAAGGTTCACTTAATACCCCCCAGACTTTCAGCAGATCTTTTAGGTTCAATGTACTTAGTGTAATATCTAGCGCTTCCTCCCTTACCCTTGTTACAAACGTGGGGGTATTCCCGATGTTGTGTACGTGTAGTTAGTGTTACTCTAAAAGTTGCTCACCTCTCTGATTGGTGCCCTTACTTCCCCAAACAATGTTGTGTGCGTGAGCGTCGCCTCTTCTGGCAGTGTTCCACTAACCTCTGCAACTCAGCGGGTGGTACAAGCCCATCTCCATCGAAGTAGCATGAAGCTATTACGATTTCTTGACGTTTTTCCTTAAATTCGAGGTATACTCGAATCAATGCGATGTCTCTCGTCATGAATTCTGGAGAACAAATATAATTATTATTGTCTCTAATTAAGAGATACATGCTCTAAGTATACTGGTACTGAATAATAATAATAATATAATAATAATAATAATAATAATAATAATACACATGTATTTTATATTAGTGAATATACGTCATCTGATTGCAGCGATATCAACGCCAGGGTTGCCAGATTGGGCTATCGCCAATTGGGATATCTTTTAACTACACTTAACAAGTAATTGACGCACGGGCCACTACTTTGGGTTACCCATAAAAAAATTCGCTATTCTTTTTAAATTTGCCGATCCAAAAAGATAACTTCAGAAACGTTTAGATTTTTGACCATGGTCAGTATACGCTTGATTCTACGTGTATAATAGCATAAAAGTATGAGGGCTGATGGAATATATACAGGGGAATAGGTAAACATGCGGCAAAAATTCGAGGGGTTATTCCTTGGCCTATTCTAAGAATATTTTGTCCTATGATGATTTTTGAAAAATCCCTTTGTTTCGAAGATACAGGGCGAACAAGATTTGCGACAGTAACAACATTTTATTATCAAAAAGTTCATGTAAAGTTGCTCAATCTACAATCAATGTTCGAAATGGTTTCCTCCAGCCTGAATACAAGCATTCAATCTTCTCGTCATTGACTGTCGAGCTCTTTCAAACACACCAGGGTCGTAGCATAAACTATTGACTTCAGAGATCCCCAGCAGAAATAATGTAGGGGTTTAAGTCTGGGAATCGAGCAGGCTATGCGTGTGGCCCACCTCGACCAATCCAGCGATCTCTGTATGTTGCTGTTAAAAAAATTACGAACAACCAAACTGAAATGTGGTGGTGCACCATCGTGCATAAACCACATTGCAATTATTGTCACGTATGGTACATCCTCCAGAAACTCAGGCAGCGTTACTTCTAAAAAGTTGCAGTACATCACGCCAGTAAGTCTTCCTGATCGAAATACTGGTCCAATTAGATAGTCACCCACAATTCCAACCCAAACATTCAACGAGAACTGATGTTGAAAACGACCTTCAAATACCTCATGCGAATTTTCCTCTGCTCACACATGGTTATTATGAAAATTCCTTATTGCATTTTTTGAGAATATATAAAGAATATAGAATTGGAAAATATTTATATTCATTTTATTTGGGTTCATAGCCATAATGGATTACATGGCAATGAAATTGCGGATATATTATTATTATTATATATTATTATTATTATTTCCGAATGCAATTTTTTTTGGCATCACAATTTTCCTTGGATATCAGGAAAATTTATAGTTACCTTTCATAGTCTGTTATTATCTCTCTACCAGTACTGTTACCTTTAATAGATTAAGAATAGGTCATTGTGCTGTGGAAGCTCACTTACACAGAATTGGTATCGTTTACTACCTCCTCTGTCAGTTATGTCAAGAAATCGGTGATATTAATCATAGATTATTTCAATGTAGGAAATATGAATTGGAGAGAAAAATTTATTTACTAAATTGATCGCAATTAATTATTGTCCTCCATACAATGTTTTTTCTCTGGTTGCTTCTAATAACTTCAAAATTTATATGTTTCTTTATAACTATATATCCCGAATTGGAAGGACAGCTGTAAAGCAGCAAAAATAGGGGACACAACAGATCTTTTAGGTCGCAGTGTAACATCACCCTTTTAACTACATACATTACATACAACTATATATCCCGTTCTAAGATTGAGGTTTGAGCTGTATTATGTGATTATATAAATATATATGTTCGGGGATCGAATACTACAATTTGTATTTGGTTTAAGAAAAGTCTTGAAGCTTTCCTGCGAGGGATAAAAACCATTTTTTTCCTATTAGAAGATAAAGGCTGATGGATAATACATTTAAGCATACCAAGTAGTAAAATACATTTTCATCAACTAATGATGGTAAATTTGGCAACGATGTGCCGATACCTTCGAACAGGCTGTATATACGTACCCGTAGCTCTATCACAATTGTTAGAATAAGGGCAAGAACAATTATGTTTACATAATAGTCCATATGTTCCCTTTTGAACAATGATCTTCGCAGTTTTCTCCTATAAAACCTGGAGCACATATGGGTCCATGCACGGGATCACAAATATAGTTTTCTAAACAAAAAAAAAATACTCGAATTAAATTCATGTTGAAAAATAGTTGGTCTCCGGTTAAATTAGACTGTTACGTGTTGAAACACCTTTTCTTATTTCTCCAACTGACTATCTTTTCTGAATTTTCCAATTCCTTGACCTTTCCTAGTTACCGTCGCTATTTACGTATTTTTGTATAACGTCACGTTTACCTTGAATTTGTTTTTTGTAATTACCGCTTTATTTGTGACCTTTTTCAAAATTCTTAAATTGTCAAATTTTAACATATATTTAGATGCTTTGATAACGTAAATTTCATTAAACTCCGTTCATAATTAGCTCCGGAATTTATTCATTTTTGTTAATTGTTGCACCTTTTTTTGGTGCGTGCTGTACTTGAAACGTTAGAATTTCGCATAATCTCGCACACCTGCATGTTGTTTATCTTCGATACTCGAATCCTATTGGCCACTTAATGGCATAGCGCGGGAACTAGTTACCTCTACCCTTCCGATTTTCACTTACACTCTAGCCCGCTAAGAGTGCCGACCTAAGAGTCTAATAGGCGTCGCCCTGCTGCAATCCTTTTCGACCTAATTTACCCGGTTGGTAACCCGTGGGGGGATCTCTGGTCGTAAAGAATTACTCCTTGGAAGCCGTTTGAGTCCCTGTGTTTTGACTACGAAGCCTTGTTTTTTTGGAGCCCGCCGACGCGGATTTTGCAAGCCACGCCGCTCTACGTCGTCCCTGGACCGGGCTTTCTTTCGTCATCTTTCTACGCTTCTATTTCTTCTATTTCTACCCGCCCTGGTGGTGACTATCAACCCCTCGTGCATTGTTTGTGTTACATGTAAGTTAATTTTTAGAGTTATTTGCTGTATATTTGTAGTAACGAACTACCATTGATATATTAATAATTTAACGTAATTTTTTGTTATTTATATTCGGTCTTTGATATCATAATTCAATTTAACTTATTCTTTTTTTTTAATCTAGTCTTTGCGGTCATTGTCAAAATTTAATGTAACTTGTGAAATCATTTTTTGTTTATTGTTGCTTTCTTTATCTTTCACCTAAAACCAATGGTAGGTCGTAGTCATGTTGCATGCTCGATCGAGTACGTAGATTTGATGTTATTGTTTCTGATAATTTTACAATTTTTTTGAATAATAACCCGGCACTCCACCAGTTCATGTCATATATTATACATTGTAACCATGTAGACGAGGCTTCACCGAATTAAGTGTCCAATATAACAGTTTAATATATCTCTCTTTGCGTTTTATTTAATTTATTTAATTTAATCGACCTTGGCGCACTAGTTTGTTTTTCTTGTCATTTAAATAACATTTTCATTTAAATTTAACTATTTAACAACATATTAAAAAATTCCGCAAGTACCAATCCCTTGTTTCCCCGACTGGTAAATAGCCATTCTGGGCTGTGGTTAACTTACCGGGCGACAGCGTCGGGCTAGTGAAGGCAACAGCTGATAACCCAGTGGCGCTCACTCCGACATCTCTCCGGCGCCTCCCTGGCCGAACCGACTCCGATAGTCGCAGCGTGGGAAATAAATAAATAATAAACGTTGTGTTATTTATCCTTCTTTTCCCATCCTTGTACTTTGCGATCATTTATTTTATTTATATCAAAAATCTTTTATAACAATATTTTACTTTTCATTATTATTTAACCTAGTCTCATGCTCTGGAAAATTGCTACTATTTATTACGCCCTGAGATTTTACCTGTAGCAAATTTGGCGCCCAACGTAATTTTTTAACACTTGTAAATTTAACTTTTAAATTTTAAATATTTGTAAATTTAACTTTTCAAAAAAAAAATAGTTTTAATTATATATTTGGAATTTTGTATGAACTTTTATTTTGCGGTGGGAGTGACACGCTGCGCGTTTTCAATTTATTATTGTATTCTTGTTTATTATTTGTTTATTGTTATTGTAAGTAAGGACATATATTTGGTATATTGTAAATTATATTTGTCACCATGGCTTACAATTTGATATACACCACCTCCGTAAAGACGAACTTATTTATGAGGCAAAATTCCGTGGGCTATCCTCGAATGAATCTCAAACTGTAGATGAGCTTCGAAAATGTTTGCGTCCCCTCATTCGCTTAGAGAAGCAGAATAGTTCTTTTTCTTACCCGAATTTAAATAACCATCTCAGATGAATTAGAATTAATGAAGGTAAATTTTCTGAATTAGAAACTTTAATATCGATTGTGCGGCAAATCCTAGTAAACCCTCCCATGCTGTTCGCAGCCGTCTTCACCATTCTTGAATAGAGTAAATAGAATTCCTGTTACCACTTTAACAACGGAACAATCGAAACAACGTTCTATGCTATTAGGGAATTTCCTTGGTTATTAGATTCTTTAGACCCTGTAGACATGTCAACTGAAGAAATAAAAGTAACTTCACCCGCAATAGTACCTCAAGTTTCTGCATCTGTTTCCCCAAAAATCTGTCTACCCTGTATTTAAGTGGGATTTGAAATTTAGTGGAGAACCTAAAGGTATTTCATTGCACAACTTTCTGGAACGCGTTGACGAATTAAAAACCGCCCGTGGTATTTCTGATACCTTACTTTTTGAATCGGCGATTGACTTATTTGAAGGAAAAGCTCTTATGTGGTTTAGGTCAAATAAGCACCGTGTTTCTGATTGGGAAAGCCTTTCTATACTTCTCCGACGACATTTCGAACCACCGGAATACAAGACTCGTTTATACCAGGACATTCTAGCTCGTACCCAAGATCAGACGGAATCCTTTGTGGATTACTATTCTTGTATGTGCTCTATGTTTCGGCGTTATGGAGGAATGCCTGAAGACGTTCAGTTAAATATTATTATAGGGAACCTAGCCCCATTTTACACCATGAATTTACCCTCTGTTTCTAATCTGGCCGAATTAGAAGATGAATGTCTTAAATTAGAGAGAAAGAAATTTAAAGTCGATCATTATAAACCACCTTGTCGTAAACGAAACACCTTTGTTGAGCCTGACTTTGCTTTTGTAGCAGCAAGTGCATCTTCTACCCGCGAGAATAGTCGAGATAGTTCCCCTCAACGACCGAACTTCAGATGTTTTAATTGTGGTGATATGGGCCACCGATTTAGTTCTTGTTCTCGTCCCTTGAAACATTTCTGTTATAAATGTGGACACCCCGAAGTTTCGGTTCGGAATTGCCCGAAATGTTCAAAAAACTCGAATCTAAGGCGTTAGTTGGTCGTAAACGTCCTTATGAGGTTTTAAATTCGACCGAAAATCCCAAATTTGACAACAGAATGTTATTAGACTACGTTATATCTCGAGTGTCAGGAGATCAAAGACCCTATCTTGAAGTCACCGTGCTAGATTATCCTCTTATTGGTTTATTAGATTCTGGCGCTTCACGAAACACTGGTTGGACCTCGAGGATATGAAATTTTATCACAACTCGGACTAAAGTTAATATCTTACACTATCGAATGTACTGTGGCTAGCGGAGATAAATGTATGAGCCTTGGTTACAATCTCTGTACCCTTCCGTTGGAGAATAAAGTTAGATTAGTCGACGTTCTAGTTCTTCCTGATATTCCGCACACATTAATCCTCGGCGTAGATTTTTGGGTAAAAATGGAAATAATTCCTGATTTGAGACAAAGTATTTGGCATTTTTCTGAAACTAACCTACTGCGAACATCGACAGTATTTCGAGCAAGAATTCTTTGGACCCCGTTCAACAAATGACATTATCACGACTAGTGGACGAACAAAGTCGTATGTGACTTCATTAGGCCGTACTCACCTCGTTGCTCATGAAATCGAACTTTTACCTGGGACACGTCCCTCAAACAACGTTACTATCCGGTATCCCCGATCAAACAAGAAGTAATCGAGAGTGAAATCAGAAAATGTTGAAGGCCGGTATCATTGAACCTTGTAAGAGTCCCTGGCTTCGCCTGTTTGCCTAGTTCAGAAGAAATCAGATAATATTACCCGATTTTGCGTCGATTATAGGAAGTTGAATGCGGTTACTCGCAAAGATTCGTATCCGTTACCCTATATTTCTTCTATATTGGACAAGCTTCGAGACGCTAAAATATTTGAGCCTCACTTGACATCAAGAGCGCGTACTGGCAAATACCTATAGCGAAAATTCTAAGACTGTACTGCCTTCTGTGTACCCCAAGGATTATACCGATTTAATTGTCATGCCGTTTGGTTTAACCAACGCACTGCAACCTGGCAGCGGTTAATTGATTCCATCTTTGGTGCAGATTTACAGCCCTCTGTTTTGGTGTATTTGGATGATATTGTTATTATTTCAAAGGACTTTCAATCTCTTTCTGTTTCTAATATGTGTGATTCTTTGGATCTGAAGCAGATAATAGATGAACCGACCAGGGTGACTCCTACCTCCATAGTTTAATCGATCTTATTTTAGTCTTTTCTAGTTGTTCTGTACATTCGTCCGTGTTTTACATGATCTCACAACTTCGGAACATTCTGCAACATTTGTCAAATTAAATGCTGTTAAATCAGAGCACGTACCCCATTTACACACCTTTAGAGATTTTTATAACTTCAACTATCATTATGTTTCAAATGACTTGTGAGTATGCCATGGGATTTAATTTATCGAACAGTGATATTAATGATAAATTGGTTAATCTTTAATCTCTCCTGATCGGTATATTTGAGGTTCATGCTCCATACAAAATGCGTCTATTTAAAAAACCTAGGGTGCCCTGGATGACTGACAATTTGCGGCTTTTGATGTCACTTCGTGATAGGGCTTTCGAGAAGCTAAACTTAGGAAAACGGCGGCTGCTTTCAATTACTACAAGCAACTACGCAATTTTACTACTTCCGCTGTACGTCGTGAAAAGCGAGCTTATTTAACAAATTTATTTGCTTCCATGGGAGTGACTCTAAAAATTTGTGGAGAAACTTAGAAACCTTGAACATTTACAATAAGAAAAAAACATAATAAATTACCACATCATTTATCTAATGTTGATATCTTGAACGATTATTTCGCTGGAGCTGTTGCGGGTTCTACGGCTGATCCTGATCTTCATGACTTCTATAATCAAAATACGCTCACGCAGAGTACTTTTTCTTTTGTGCTGACAACGGAGACTGAGGTTGAAATGGTTATTCGCTCACTAAAGTCTAATTCGCGTGGTTGTGATGATATTTATTAAAAATGTTAAGGCTGTGTTGTCCGCATTTAATTCCAGTTATTACCCATATCATTAATACCTGTTTATTAGAAAATGTTTTCCCGGATTGTTGGAAAGATAGTATTGTAATACCATTACCTAAAGTTAATGACCCTGCCAGTGTTAACGATCTGAGACCATTTCCATTTTACCTACTATATCTAAAGTGTTAGAACGGATAATTGATCGACAAATTAAACTGTATTTGGATAACCATAATATTTTGCCTTCTGAACAATCAGGATTTAGGTCGGGGTACGGTTGTGCTTCTGCCTTGGCTCACATTACTGATGACATTTTGAGGTCTACGGACAATAATGATATCACTGTTCTCGTTCTTCTCGATTACAGTAAGGCTTTCGATACAATTGATCATTCCCTTTTATTATCCATATTACATTATATCGGCTTTACTCAAGACACTATTACTTTTTTCCATTCTTATTTATCTAACAGAACTCGTAGGGTGTCGTACGGTGGTCGAATGTCTGGGACATCGGCAATCGTTTCGGGTGTGCCACAGGGTAGCATTTTAGGACCGTTACTTTATTCTATATATTCTGCTAATATCATTAAATGCTTAGTTTACTGTAAATATCATATGTATGCTGACGATACGCAGTTGTATTACTCGTTTCCTCCTAATGCCGTCGCGACTGCTGTTCAAAATATTAATGACGATTGGCACGAATGCTGACGAATCTTTACGGCACTCGCTGCGTCTTAATTCCAAAAAATCTAGCGTCCTGGTCTTTGGCAGGGCTAAAACTAAATCTAAAGTTATTGACCAAATACGAGTTTTTGTTAACAGCGAGGCACTAACCATCTCAGAGCATGCCAGGAATCTGGGGTTGCTCATGGTTCCAAGCTTCGGTTTAAAGAACATGTTTCTTGCCTTATAAGACGTGCATTTTGCTGTTTGAGGGTTCTGTTTGGCAGTAGGGACTGCTTGGATATTAAATTTGAGGAAGCTCTTATGTGAGACACTTGTGTTGTCGCATTTTAACTTTTGTATTAATGTATATTTTCCCTGTCTTGACAGTTCTGATAGATTGAGAATACAGCGAGTGCAGAACTCATGCCTGCGTTTTATTTATGGCCTTCGTCGCTATGACCATATTTCCTATACAATTTAAACTAGCTAATTGGTTCAACATGTCTCGCAGGGCTGATTTCATGCAACTGTGTTTTATTTCAAAATCATTACTCACAAGAAGCCTAGTTATCTCTATCGAAAGATTACTTTCAGAGCGGACGTTCATACATAAATATTAGATTAGAGAGACTGCTCACACCGCCCCGGCACCACCTCGAAATGTTCAAAAGGTCTTTTTCTTACCATATTCGTCCGTTTATATAAACGGTGTCCCAACTGATTGCGTTTGTCGCTTCCGAGTTCCTTCGCCTGTCGACTACGAAAATATTATTGTGAATCGTATGGCTATAATTAAATTTGAATTCTATATAGATACCCTCATATTTGTTATTACAGTATAATTTTGTTGTATTCATATATATTTATTTATAGTTAGTTGTGGTTTTGGTAGCTTCGTTTGGCGTTCTCCTTTTATTTCACCCTTGTAGGCTTGAGAGGTAGACAGCTACTTCGAGTAAGTCGCTGATCTCGAGCCGTTTGGCATCAGAGAGTGAACGATATGTCTCTTGCATATACTATTAAGAGTTGTCTTATAACATTTTGTTATGTTTTGAAATTGTATTCTCTGTTGTCAATAAACCACTTATATTATTATTATTACACCCTAAACGAAGTATTTAAACGACTCGGAGACCGCTGGAATAAACCAGTGAATTCGAGAAAAGTCAGTTTTTTAGGCCTCAGTTGAAATATTTGGGTTATATTGTCGACGAATTAGGACTAAGACTGACCGGAGAAAGTCCAGGTATCTTGAACGTACCACCTTCTAAAAACGTTCGTGAAATACGGAGATTTATTGCACAGCTCATGTATCGAGTTTCGTACCGCAATTTTCAACCGTAATAGCACCACTGTCGAATCTCACACGTAAAAAGGTTCCTTGGAATTGGACTCCTGATTGTGAACAAGCTTCAACAACTGAAAGAAAATTTAGTATCTGCTCCACTTTTAGTATGTCCCGACTTTAAACGTATGTTCTCTGTTCAAACGACGCTTCTGCCTACGGTTTAGGTGCCGTTCTAACACAAACAATTTGACGAAGGCGAAAAAGTCATATGTTATCTGTCCCGATCATAACATCAAACGAACGAAAGTATAGCGCTACCGAGCGAGAATGTTTAGCTGTGATTTGGGCGATCGAAAGTTGCGTCACTACCTCGAAGGATATCATTTTAGAGTTATTACGATGTGTCATTCTTTATTATGGCTTCATAATCTCAAAGATCCGCATGGACGCTTAGCGCGTTGGTCATTACGTTTACAACCTTATGACTTGAATCATACACGAAAAGGTTCTGAAAACGCCGTTCCCGACTTTCTGTCACGTTCCGTACCTGCTGTAGCAGACGTTGTTGATGTTAACCCCGAAAATCAGACGAACGATCGTTGGCATACAAAAATGAAGTACGAAGTTGAACAATTCCCAATCGTTATCCTTTGTGGCGTGTTGAAAATGATAAGCTGTATAAATTTGTCAAACCACGTTATCCCGATTTGAACACCGAATTAGAATGGAAATTAGTCCCGTCAAAATCCCAGCGTAAGGACATCATTAAATCTTGTCATGACGACCCTACTTGCGGACATACTGGAATTTCAAAAACTGTTGCTAGAGTTATGCAGAAATATTTTGGCCAAATTGTCATGTGATGTCGCTAGATACGTCCGTCATTGTAATGTCTGTCTCAGTATTAAACCTATGAATCGACCACCTGCTGGACAATTATTAAGCAAGACACCTACTGCTACTCGACCTTGGCAAATTATCTGTGCTGATTTAATGGGACCACTTCCACGTTCTAATAAAGGACATTCTTATATCCTAGCCGTGTGCGATGTCTTTAGTAAATCCGCATTATTATTTCCTTACGAACGCCACGGGAGCTAACGTAGCAAAACTCGTCGAAGAGCAGGTCATTCTCATGTTTGGAGCACCTAAAATTATCATTGTCGACAACGGAGTACAATTTAAGAGCAACATATTCAAAGATATGGCTAAGAAATACGATTCCGAAATAGCTTTCACCGCATATTACCATCCACAAAGTAATCCCACCGAAAGAGTTAATCGAACCATTAAGATCATGTTAACAGCGTACGTAAACGATAACCACCGTACTTGGGATCAGTATCTACCTCAATCGGTTTCGCTATAAGATCATTTGAACATGAAGTGACTAAATTGACCCCGAATTTCGTAAACTTTGGTCGAGAACTAACCTTGAAAGGTAGTGATGAGAATTTTGAGCCCTCTGACGCCGCAACACCTGTAATCAACACCGCACAGCGTAAGTTAGCATTCGCCGAGCTATACCGTGACGTACGAGAGAGAATCCGAAAAGCGCATGTAAAGAGCGCGCACCCGTACAACATGCGACGTCGACCGGAAAAATTCACACTAGGACAACGTGTGTGGCGCAAAAATCCCGTGCTCTCCGACGCTACTAAATACTTTTCCGCTAAAACTAGCACCGAAGTATATTGGACCATTTGAAATCGTCGATATAGTATCACCTGGACGTATGAAATAGTGGATAATCACGGACGAACCTCGATATGGAATATAAAGGATTTGAAGGCACACCCGCCTGAATAATCGCCCTGCTGTTGGGGGCCATAATACCTCAGCCGAGTCCATCTGAGTCACCAGGATACCACCAACTTCTCCAACTGTGACACAACGAATTGACACCCAAAAATATGTGACGAATTTTTACGTTCACCCTGCTGTTGGGGCCAGAATACCACAGCCAAGACCGTCTGAGTCGCCAGGATACCACCATCTCTCCCACAGTGACGCAAAGCTATTGAACGATGTCGGCGAAGACTTCTTTTACTCCCGGATTTTACCCTTTTTGTTTAGTTGTTTTGAACGTAGGTTCGCTTTTTGTGTTAGGTATCTTCTTCTGTTGAACGCAACACTAGCGCTTAGGTGGGGTTGTGACTGAACCAAGTAGGCCATTACCTTTAACCGCCTTTGCGACGTGGACCGTTTAATAGATTGAACTTCTTTTAGCTTCGTTCTAACTTGCGATTATTTTTCCGATTTAGTCGGAGGCTTTTGTTGAAACTTACCTTACTTGACTTTGCCCTTCGGTAGGTTTTGCGTTTAGGATTTAGCGTTGTTGGACGCAGGTTTTGTTGTATGGATTAGCTTTACTTACCGTGGTGGATTTTCCCGATTGTGACTTATTTTGAGGCATATAGGATTAAGCTCGTTGTGGGCGCTGTCCCCAATCCTGCCTTCGCTGAGACCCGGCAGCTTTGTTTCTCTTGTTGCTAAGTTTTTGTGTTCCGGGCATAGATTGGATTGTTTTTGTTTTCTTTTGTCGTTGATGTTTGGGTCAGTGTTTTGTTAGGCCCGGGGTGCGGTCTGCCGTTTGTGGGAACACCGACTAGATTCCTTTTCTTCTTTCTTTCTCTTCTTCTGTCTCCTCCCCCGAATCGTGTGGATGAGGGTTGTTGTTAATTTCTACACTACCGCAACCACGATTCCTTACCCCCTTTCTCTGACACTACTTCGCCCCGATTTTCCTTTTCCATTCACGACTTTTTCTACTCTTTTCTGCATCTCTTCATTTCTTTTTTCATCTAGTCGAGTGCTTCTCGCGGCGTGCGGGTTGCTCCTGGTTCTGGCTTGCGCTGATTCCACTCATTGTTTGAGTTAGTGCCTACTTCCTTTGATAAAAAGGGCACACCCCAAAGGGTTGATTTTTATCCCGTTCTTGTTTAGAGTTATTTTGTTTGAGGGAATTTTTATTCCGTTCTTATCAGCTCTGCTGTATCAGTCTGGATGGGCCGTCCCTGACTTTTTTTGAAACCTTCGAAATTTGTTTAACGTTTTTGGACCCTTGTTTTGTTTGGCCAACTCTACTTTTTTTGTTGTTATTTTATCTCTGGCTCTGCTAGTTTCATTCTTTATCAGAAATTTACACGTAAATTTCTTCTGGTAGAAAAGGGGGATTGTTACGTGTTGAAAACACCTTTTCTTATTTCTCCAACTGTACACTATCTTTTCTGAATTTATCCAAGTTCTTGACCTTTCCTAGTTACCGTCGCTATTTACGTATTTTGTATAACGTCACGTTTAACCTTGAATTTGTTTTTTTGTAACGTACCGCTTTATTTGTGACCTTTTTCAAAATTCTTAAATTGTCAAATTTTAACATATATTTAGATGCTTTGATAACGTAAATTTCATTAAACTCCGTTCATAATTAGCTCCGAATTTATTCATTTTTGTTAATTGTTGCACCTTTTTTGGTGCGTGCTGTACTTGAAACGTTAGAATTTCGCATAATCTCGCACATCTGCATGTTGTTTATCTTCGATACTCGAATCCTATTGGCCACTTAATGGCATACGCCGGGAACTAGATTCCTCTACCCTTCGATTTTCACTTACACTCTAGCCCGCTAAGAGTGCCGACCTAAGAGTCTAATAGGCGACGCCCTGCTGCAACCCTTTTCGACCTAATTTACCCGTTTGGTAACCTCCTGTGGGGGATCTCTGGTCGTAAAGAATCTACTCCTTGGAAGCCGTTTGAGTCCCTGTGTTTTGATACGAAGCCTTCTTTTTTTTGGAGCCCGCCGACGCGGATTTTGCAAGCCAACGCCGCTCTACGTCGTCCCTGGACCCGGGGCTTTCTTTCGTCATTCTTTCTACGCTTCTATTTTCTTCTATTTCTACCCGCCCCTGGTGGTGACTATCAACCCTCGTGCATTTGTTTGTGTTACATGTAAGTTAATTTTAAGAGTATTTGCTTGCTATATTTGTCAGTAACGAACTACCATTGAATATATAATAATTTAACGTAATTTTTTTTGTTATTTATATTTCGGTCTTTGATCGTATATTTCAATTTAACTTAATTTTCTTTTTTTTATAATCCTGTTCTTTCGGTGTCATTGTCAAAATTTAATTGTAATTGTTGAACTCTTTTTTTTAATTGTTGCTTTCTTTTTCTTTTCACCTTAAAACCAATGGTAGGTCGTAGTCATTTTGCGATGCTCGATCGACGTACGTAGATTTGATGTTATTGTTTCTTGATAATTTTACAATTTTTTTATATAATAACCCGGCACTCCCACAGTTCAATGTCATATATTTATACATTGTATACCATGTAAGACGAGGCTTCACCGAATTAAGTGTCAATATAACAGTTAATATATTCTCTTTGCGTTTTTATTTATTTTACTTTAATTTAATCGACCTTGGCGCACTAGTTTGTTTTTTCTTGTCATTTAAATAACATTTTCATTTAAATTTAACTATTTAACAACATATATTAAAAAAATTCCGCACAGTACCAATCCCTTTGTTTCCCGACTCGGTAAATAGCCATTTTGGGCGTGGTGTAACTTACCCGGGGACAGCGTCGGGCTAGTGAAGGCAACAGCTGATAACCCAGTGGCGCTCACTCCGACATCTCTCCGGCGCCTCCCTGGCCGAACCGACTCCGATAGTCGCAGCGTGGGAAATAAATAAATAATAAACGTTGTGTTATTTATCCTTCTTTCCCATCCTTTGGTACTTTGCGATCATTTATTTTATTTTATATCAATAATCTTTTATAAACAATATTACTTTCATTGTTATTTAACCTAGTCTCATGCTCTGGAAAATTGCTACTATTTATTACGCCCTGAGATTTTACCTGTAGCAAGACACA
Organism: Protaetia brevitarsis; assembly: GCA_004143645.1. Lineage (NCBI taxonomy): Eukaryota > Metazoa > Arthropoda > Insecta > Coleoptera > Scarabaeidae > Protaetia > Protaetia brevitarsis. Next base: position 1,244,894 of record RXPK01000089.1, on the reverse strand, counting down.
AGATATTTTGTGATACCTAAAATAAGTTTACTGCTTTTAATAGATTTCCAAGGCAGTATTCATCTAGCAGATGAGGAAATGGATATTGAGGAAATAAATACATTTACAACAGTTAAATACGTTTGTGGTTAGTGCAAAATGGCACAAATGCGTTACAATGGCAGCTGAGAGAATAGTGGAAAGAGCAAAGGAAAAAAAAAGGAAGAAGGATGATTGGTTTGACGAAAAAATGCGAAAATATAGTAAAAGGAAATACTTAAAAGATCGGAAGAGCAAGGAGATTAGGAAAACTGCAAATACATAAGTAAAGAATAAGGAATGAAGGTGCCATTACTTCAACAAAACCAAAATGAGAATTAGATTGAGAATATTATAAGGAAAATATACAGCAGTTACGAAAACAATGGAAAACTTGTACAATTGCATTAAGAACCAATAGTTCTGGACGGAATAATTGAAGACTGCCATCTGGATGGAACAGTAAAATAGTTACTAAATCAGTGCGACTGGTAGCATAAGCAGGTTACGGCCAGATCTGTAACTGCTAGAGGGCTCCAACTTACTTGTGTGGTTATGAGATAGCTGATTTAGATCACCTTATTTTAGCTTGCTGCAACTATCAACAAGAAAGGAAAAAATTGTTCGAAAAGATAATAACACTTAAAATATCCTTAACAACTTCTGTACTTCTCCTTCCTTACGTAGAACAAATAATGCCAGAATTGTACGGCTCACTTATCAGCTTCATCAAGGAATGTCAGATAATTATTTAAGATCTAAAAGTTTAGTTCTAAGTCAGTTAGTGTTACTTTTTTGGGTGTATAAAGTGGCTGATGGGCTTTGATCCCTTAATGCAAAAAAAAAACTGCTAGAGGGAAAAGAAGTTTAAAGGAGTCACTATCTAATATCATTAATGTTATATGGAATTTATCTTTAGTAACACATTAAAAAGTTACAGAAAGATCTAGGTTGCATCAGAATAGTGTAATGTATTTGTACGCGATGTTTTGCTGTTCATAACTGCCAACTTGCCCCTGAACGTTTAACACACGTAGGAAACGTGATTTTCGAATACAACTTGCTTATGCTCGGAAGATATTTCGGCAAAAATATTGGCAAAATCTTCAGAAAAAAAAAAACATGATAATATTAATGTTTAAAAATAATTGTGTGATATTAATATTACACTGAACACCTTGCAGAATACGTATGAGAGAAAAGACACTGTCAGTTTAATATACCATCAGTGACTGATCACGTTTATTAGAATTTACCTTATTGACAGTGTTAGCAGGAAAATGTTAATTATTTGATGATTTTCACACTGTGAATTCCAATTTAAATTACAGCAAGCCTACTTTAAAAACGATGTTGCCCTAAGAATATTGCAAAATAATATAGTCATCTTGTCGTAATATCACAATGTTTTTTTACTGTGTACATACCATGTGATTCAAAATGATTGTCGTAAGAAAAAAACTGTTTTCCGGAAAAATGTATCTATACTTATTACCAATTTAATGAGCGAAGTTAGCTACATACAAATTTCATACATTAAATGAATTTTCTTGACATTTAGCGACATTGGCGTGCGTGTTGTAGTATCTTTCGATTATTTATCTATAATTTTTTTCAAATCATTTATATATACATTCACCAACAATAGTATTTCTGAATACTGTAAGAAAATAAGGGAATTTATCTGTGGTAATTAGCTCAACAAACAGGTAAAAAATCAAAATTATTAACATTAAGTGAAATAGTTTATTACATTTTATAATTTTATAGGCTTATCATACACTTCAGCGCAATGAGCTGTCAAAAGAAAGTTACATTTTCATCCCTATAAAGTTTCTACGGTACAGGAATTATTACCATTAGATCACGATAGGTGATTGGAATATTGTCATTGGTTTAATAACAATTTAAGAGACGATGACTTGCTAAACAAATCATTTTTCTCGGATGAAGCCTGGTTTTATCTAACAGACTATATCAATTTGCAAGACTATTGTATCTGGTCTGCAGAAAATCCACACGAATTTCGAGAAACGCAATTGCATCCCGTAAAAGTTGGAGTTTGGTTAGCTATGTCCAAGCAATGAATAATAGGGCCAATTTTCTTTGAGGAAACTGTAACAGCCCAACGTTACCAACAGATGTTGGAATTGTTTATTGCAGAGTTACAAGAAAATGAGCTTGAAGCAGGTTATTTTCAGCACGATAATGCTCCAGCACATACTGCTCGACAAACCTGCCAATATCTTCAACAGTTTTTTGCTGACAGGTTCGTTAGAACACAAAAATGACCACCAAGATCGCCTGATCTAACCCCATTAGATTACTTCATGTTTGGCTATTTAAAAAATAGGATCTATAGAACCCGCATGCATACCATAGAAGAACTGAGAGATGCAGTTTTGTCACTTAATAATTATACTAATTGTATGTTATAATTTAAAGTAATAAATAAATTTAATTAAACACCAGTTAGTACTGAATTGTAAAATCATAATTTAGTAAAGTTAAATTAATTACATTTCATTTTTACAAGCAGAAACACCAATCCATAGTCGTTTATATAATGCGAGTTCAAAATATAGGTTACGTTTTCCTTATTTATGACAGATCCGTTTACTTTCTTATGTTCCAACACTGACTTAATTCAAACCTTCATTACAAACACGCGGCATATACCTACACCCTGCTACTATCTATAGGAGCGGAATTGACAATCATTTTGAATCTCTGTGTATAGTACTACAGGTATAGAATATAAAGTAGCTGTTGGCTCATGGGATGGGGGTAATTCCTCACCTTCATCGTTGTACAATTGGCAAGAATCTGTACACCCATCTCCATAATAGCCATTGTCACACGGTTGCATGCAATATCTCCCTTGCCAACCTGCATCGCATACACATTCCCCAACAACATCACAATATCCGTGCCTACATTTGCATTCCCTGGTGCAAGTTTTCCCTGTAAGAAATATGTCCATCCATGGCGAGGACGATCTACACGTCCAAACAATGCTCACCCGTCCATTCGTCGACGCACTTACATGCGCCTGTGGCTGGATCGCAACCCTTGTGGCGGCCATCTTGACAGTCGCAGCTCTGATTGCAATTCTCCCCGAACATCATAAAAGGGCAGGGTGTCGAGCAATTATGGTCTAGCCAACCAGGTTCGCAGACGCATTCGCCAGTAATACGATCACAACTAAATGATATGAAATGAATGTGTACATAAATTAAAATGTGTGCTGTGCATTTTGATATATTAACATTAAGCAATCCGGAAAGTGCAGAGAAGGAAAAGGGACATGGATGGACAGGGCTGGGATAAAGTATGGAACCAAGCAAATAATTTTAGAACGGAGAGGATGGTATTGATGAAACTTAGCATATAAGTGTACTGAACATTTATAACTGACATTTTATTTTCAAATACCTCTATATATTCACTCGTCTATTTACCCTCGAATGTTAAATCTTTTTCAACCTATAAAAAGTAACCGTGTTGACAGGAACGGCAAATATGTTCTCTCACCATGTAAACAACGAAAACAAACATAGTAATTTAAAATCTAACATATTGCTACGGAAAGTTCCACTACATAGAAATAAGTTAGATTTAAGAAAAGATGTATTCAGAGATTACAATCAGATTACCGGAACCTCGTCAGCACTTTTCGAGTACCGCTTCAAACTTCATCTTCGGAATTACAGTGATGTATAAATTTATTTAAAAAAATCAGTAAGAATTCGCTGCTAATAGCTACTTATAATTTTTATCTACATTAATGCAAATTATATAAATAAGTTTGTTCAAACCATTGCTCAGTTGTTTTATTATTATACCTAGTATTCAGTTTTAGAAATTATATCCAAATTTAATAAATAGTGTTAGCGCATGAAAATATTTTTTTCTCATCACGTAGAATATGTTCATACATGTCTAATAAATTCTTTGCCTATTTAGTTAGGCGTTGTATTATTGGTATTAGACCTCAGTGCATTATTTGTTGCTGTTTGATAATCTTTTGGGTCACACATACCATTATTATTTCTGCACCTTCATAAATCTACCGGCTAATGGGTAAGATGTTAGCGAGCAATATTAAGTTTCATGAGATTATTTGTTTACATAAGGAAAAGAGGAAGAACGGCTCCGCTGTCGCAACAGTCACACGGTCTGACTGACGCGCCTGCGATAAATACCGTGAAAATGAAACAAATACGAAAAATTGAGTGGAGGTAAAAGAACGTTACAATTTAAAATATTGTGTTTATTGACTTATAATTCTAACAATAGGTATACACGCATTTAAAAATACTGAGTTTATTTTTATGACCTTCACAACGTAAATATTTGTATAGATTAGATTGGGCGAATGCTATGTTTATAAGGCGTACACTTGAGCAAACAAGTAACCGAACGATTCGAAATGCGGCGGCCGAGAGAGAGAAGATATCGGTTCCTTTCCCCGCTACCCCTCCCCCTCTAGACGCCTACCCGAGTGGCATTGTATTTTCTTTCATTTACCTGCGGACGTTCGGACGTAGCGTATTGGTGGTAATAGAGATACACCGGTGACGTCATACTGTCGACAGGTGTACTTTGAGCAATTCGGCACGGTCTGTGTTAGCTTGTAAATGCGATACGGGCATGTATTATATTTACTTTTCGCCTCACATCTACTTATTGAAAGCGCATCGCGCGCGAAAAGTCGACGGTATTTAAACTATTTTTGCAAATTTATTTCATTTTAAATAAACATGTCCATATAAATGTCATCCGTAAAATAACATAAGACTTCTTTCATAATTATAATTATTTGAGTTGTTGTTTGAAATAATCTTGATTTATGGCGGGACTAACGTCTGTAAGGTTACCTATAAGTTCATAGGAATACGTGAATGGAGGGAATACCATCATAATTATGGTATGGAGGTAAATTTATAATTAATATAAAAATAACATGTATTTCATGTAAAAATACATGAAATACACTAAGGCCCGGAATATAGCTGACGGTATCCGTATATACCCAGCCACGGAACGTGATTTCAGGGGCATCTTCAAGTTTTTTTTATGAACAGGCGATACCCTATCATACTCACCAGTTGCCGTCAGAGAAACTCCTCAACGTGGTCATCAGGGGCATCCCCATCGAGGCCGCGGTTGAGGTTGTTCACAAGGACTGGAGGGCATGGGATTTACCCCTTTGGGGGTAGTCCGAATGGTAATCGTCAGATTACCACGAGCACAAACTACGATTTATAACCTCAAGGAGATGGCTGGTCGCCTTGAGGTTTCAGTCGAGGCTCTAAGGTCGCGTCCTACCCTTGGTCAATGTTTCCGGTGCCAGAGGTTTGGCCACTCCCTAACCCGGTGCACCGCAGAAACGAAATGTGTGCGATGTGGTGAGGCTCAGAGGGCCGCCGATTGCCCAAAGCCGAGGGGTGAGCCGCCAGAGTGTGCTAACTGTGGCGGTCCTCACCCGGCTAGTTACAGGGGGTGTCCTAAGTTCCCTCGTCCAAGGCCAACCCCTATATGCTCTGCTCTAATGCCAGAAGCCCTGCGCGCCCGTACACGAGCGTGGCAACGAACTCCATCCCCTCCACTCCGCGAGCGGGGACCTCTCAACCGGGCCGAAGGGTCACCCTTGACTCCCGGCCGCGGGTTGCCACCACCCCTCGGCCTAAACCAACGAGCGGACCTCCCTCATCCATTAAGGCCGGGGGTGGTTCCGAGCTTACTTCAATTTTGCAGACTTCTTGCGCAATCGCTGGGTGAGGTGGTGGTACAACTAAAGGACATTCTCCCAAGCCAGCGCCGATGATGGCTCACAACCGTATCGTCGGCGTAAACATCTTGGCATTTAACGCTTGCGGGGTGAAGGAAAAAAGGCTTTGTCGTGTATCGCAATGACCGCACTACAGGAGCGAGGGGAGGCACTGCGCTGGCTGTTAAGGTCGGCATCAGGCACTCCATCTGGGCTGTAACTACGCTGGCGTCTTTGGAGGCGACCCGAGCAAGCGCCTTTACGCATTGTGTCGGTGTACGCCCCTCCCCCCGCACACGGGATTTCTCGTCCGAAGACTATGTCTCCCTTATGCTTGGTGCTGGCGATGATCCGGTCTTGGTAGCTGGTGATTTGAATGCTAAACACCCCTATGGGGATGCAGAGCTACAAATAAATATGGTTTACATCTTCACCGGCTTCTCCAGGAGAAGGACTGGCAAGTCCACTCTCCTGGAGAGCCCACTTATTTTCGTATTGGCACCAGACTGGACATCCTGGACATCGCTCTCACGCTTAATTATCGTGGGACGCTGTCTGTCCATAACTTGTGGGACTTGTCTTCTGACCACAAACCCATTCTAATCGAACTGGGGGGTGGCGAGGCCGCCGCGGGCCCGCCTCCAAGGACGAGAACCAGCTGGGGCCTTTCATGACCTGCTTAAGGCAATTTATGAAGCCTTTTGGTCTCTCTGTCCACCTCTCCACCGTCGATGTCGAAGTTGATAGACTCCTCCGAGTCATCAAAGACTGTCACGCGAGGGCTACTTACAGGGTTCCTGAGAAGGCCGGACGTCAGGGTTGGATTCCCAGCGCACTTAGGCACCTTATTACAAAAAAAGAAAGGCGGTCAGCAGGGCTAGAGGAGAGGGAACTGCTGTCCACGCGACAAGGCCCGCGCCAATGAGCTGATTAGAGCCGTTAGGCGCGGCCTCGCGGATTTTGCCCAAGAATCGTGGGCAGAGAAGCTTTGCTCTCTGTCCACGAATGATAACTTCCTCTGGAGGGTTGCTAAAGCCCTCAGATCCTTGTTTACAGGGCCGCTGAAAGAGCTGCGGCTCACTCTGAGTATCTAGGCAACGTGTTCCGGCAAACCCGGGACGCAGCCAGTGATGACGACGACGATGAGGAAGCTTCCCCTTTCTGACCCCTTTACAGTCGGGGAGGAGGAGATCAGTAACATTATAAAATCTCTAAAGAGGGGGAAGGCCCCGGGTCTCGATAACATCACAAACGAGATGATAGGGCGCTTTCCTCCCTCCGTCATTAAGGGCCTCTCGTCGATCGCGAGCGGACTGCTCAGCACCGCTAACTTCCCCGCGTGCTGGAAGGCCGCGGTGGTTGTTGTTATACCGAAACCTGGTAAGGAAGCAAAGCTTTTTCAGAACTATCGACCGATCAGTCTCCTCTCGAGCGTATCTAAAATCATCGAGGCGGTTGTCTTAAAAAGACTTCGTGTTGAAACCGAAGACTTGGGGGTCTTGCCTCGGGAGCAGTTCGGATTCCGCGCAGGCTACTGCACGGACTTCCAGCTCTTGAGGCGCTCGAGAGCCGTGAGACTGTTGGAGCGGTGTTCTTGGATACAGGCAGAGCGGTCGACAGTGTCTGGCATGAAGGACTGATTTATAAAATGTATAATTTAAATTATAGCCATTATTTAATTAAATTAATTAAGAGTTACTTGAGTGGCAGGTCCCTCTCCGTCAGGGTGGAGGGGGACCTGTCCAGTGAGCGGGCCCAGGTGGCGGGGGTGCCGCAAGGCTCCCTTCTTGGGCCCGAACTATTTTTGATTTACATGTCGGACATGCCAGCAGAGTCAGGAACGGCAGTGGCCACCTATGCCGATGACACTGCCGTGTATTCGACCGGCAGGAACGAGGCTATGGTCATGGCCATGGCTCCATTGACCGTGACGGTTCGTAGTAGGCTCTTCCACGTGTTGCTAAGGTGGTACCCTTCTTCTCTGTTAACGTTTTATTCTTCTCTATTTCTATGGCTTCCCTGATGAGTCTTTTCCGTAGTTCTTGTGGTAGTTATTACTTTTACATTCTTGAATGCCATTTTGTGTCGGGTCTGCACTTCGCTGATGCTCGGTCCTCTTAATCTTGCGTCCGTCTCGTGTTCTTTTATTCTTATGTCGATGGCCTTTTCCTGTTTGTCCGACGTTAGCATTGTCACGCATTGGCATTGTTATCTTTGTAGATACCTTCTGTGCGCCCCTTGGAGTAATCTTATCTTTTTGCGGTCGGTAGATACTGCTGGATCCGACGTTGCAGTCCCGAAGCGTACTTTTACGTTACGTTTTTTCAAAATTCGGCCTACTTTTTCGGTGACTCCTGCTATGTAAGGTAAACACGCCATCCCTCTTCGTGGTTCTGTAGTTGTCTCCAGTGTCGTCTTCTTCTTAGTGGCTCTCCTTATGTCGATGTCAGTGTAACCATTCTTCTTCCTGACACGCATATTTTTATGTTTGTATAGACTTGTTCAATCATGTGATAAACTTTATAACGTTTTGAGAAAAGAAAGTATCAATAATTCGTGACACCTAGTCATCTAGCCCAAGGAGCGGATATTAACAATATTCTTGGAAGAGAGAAAAAAAAATACATAAAGGACATAGCAATAAACACGAATTTTCTAACTGTCACAGAAGAGAGAAGAGAAGATAGAAGAAGAACAAGAAGAACCGTACTTTCTAGCCACGATTGCTTTCACCAATCCGGTGGACGTCTCCCCCTTACGAAATTGGGCATAGCAACTTGACGGCTTCGTTATTCCGCCGTGACTGGCCGGCGTAACTCCAATCGCCACCGCTGATGGAGAAAAACTATCCGGACGGAGCGATTTTGTCCGTCCAAGAAGATAGTATAGCCGGACGAATAATATAGTGCGAATAAGCGGATAGAGAGTAGAGATAAATACCAGGGAATTAGTGCGTGAGAAATAAATATGTGGTACAAATAAATCGTTTACATAAATTAAGATATTAGTAATTAAGTGATTTTTAATTAATAAGCGTTTTTATTAGTAATTAGTAGAGTTGGGCAATTGTCCGGCGGAGCAGATATGTATTGCGACGCGGGCCTCAAATAATGTAATATAAATAAAGGAGATCAATCGTATTATTGCAATTTAGTATGTATTTATAAAACATAAGTCATATTAATAGACAAAGCGGGCGAACAAACAGGCCACCTTGTGATGCATTCGCATTTTATATCACTACATATTCGGATAAAATATTTTTTTTACATTTTATAAGAAAAACAGGCACTGTTGTGACAGACTTGCAACTCTACGGTTCATCTGTTTTATTGCAGTACCTCAGTTGGAGCGCATGTTCTGAATACGCACCTGCCGCGCCGGAAAATTTGCCCAACTCTAGTAATTAGTGAGTAATTCAATTGGTAGTATTTATTTGATCTTATTTAAGAGATTTTAAATACTCCTTAAGCCTGTAAATAAATCAGGTTAATTTATATAGGTATATTATGAATAATATTGTCACTGCCGATGAATCATCTGATAATGAACTTGTAATAACGAATTTCTGTAACGTTTATCATTTTTAATACGCCATACATTAGAGTATTAGACAATAGTGCTTTATCTAAATTGTGTGAGTGTCATTAACGCATGGGAGTACGATTGTTGGCTGTGTAGAGTACGGACGTGTTTCGGGCGACTGCAACAAGCAACGCGTTTTGTGAGTGTATCACGTGAAGAAGAGGCTGTTAATTAAGATAAAGAGTAAGTTAAAAATAGAGAGCATAGAGATTAACAAGCGAAAAACGAAATTTGGCGTGTTTAATACATGAAATAAGATAATAGAAACACCGATAAGAGCAACAGTTCCGACGAGTCGACCGGAGTGCGGCTTTTTACGCGGTAAGGTAAAACATCTGTGGGCAAATAAAAAGACTGCGCGTTTTTAAAGGAACAATTCTACAAGTAAACCAACTATACAGGGTATTCCACGTAAGTGGTTCATTACAAGTTTATAATGTTCTACTGTTTACTTATATTTGACATTTTGGCACCATTATCTGTTCGATTGGAACTATAAATGTAAAATACCTTAACCAAAATATCACTTCCGGTTGACCGGAAATGGATGGCAACTTTCTTATTTTAAATAGAATGATCTAATTTTTTATTCATTTTTGGATTCTACGACCATAAATACGTCAGCCTATATTAGCTATTCCTATAGCTACATGTTGCCGTTTTTGAGTTATTTAAGTTTTTCTTTTTTTTTTAGTCATAATCATTGCATCATTGAGAAATTAATATCTCGGTTAATACTGCAAGTAGAGACTCCAAATTTGCTATGTTATGAATGTAGATATAACTATAAGAAACGGTAAGCACACTTTACATTCTAACATACAGGGTGTTCAAAACTGAGGAACAAAGTAACATATTTTCAAATGCAGAAAACTCAATTTTTTTAAATAGAACACCCTGTATTTTAATTCGGAATTAGGAAGTAAATATCATCCCCTATCACTTTATATGAGCATTCCCTATTTCCCTAAAATCTATTAAAGATAGCTTTAATAGATTTTGAGATATTAACGACTTTTTGTTAAACAGACTAAGTAGCCGTATCTTTAAATGTTTGTAGCTGGCTCTGAAATGGATTCACCGTCAAATTCATGTATTATTTTTGAATAACATACAAGAATGTTTCGAATAGTCATTTCTATTAATATTGCGTTGTACAAAAGTGTAATTACAATGATAGACATAAACACTTTTGGTTAGTCAATGAATTTGACATTAATCCCATTCAGAGCCAGCTACAAACACGCAAAGATAGGGCTACTTAGTCTGTTTAACAAAAAGTCGTTCATATCTCAAAATCTATTCAAGATAGGTATAGGGAATGCTGATATAAAGTGATAGTGATATTTACTTCTTAATTCCGAATTAAAATACAGGGTGTTCCATTTAAAAAAAATGAGTTTTCTGCATTTGAAAATATGTTACTTTGTCCTTCAGTTTTGAACACCCTGTATGTTAGAATGTAAAGTGTGTGTACCGTTTCTTAGGGTTATATCTACATTCATAACATAGCAAATTCGGAGTCTCTACTTGCAGTATTAACCGAGATATTAATTTCTCAATGATGCAATGATTATGAAAAAAAAAGAAAAACTTAAATAACTCAAAAACGGCAACATGTAGCTATAGGAATAGCTAATGAAAATTGACGTATTTATAGTTGTAGAATCCAAAAATGAATAAAAAATTATATCATTCTATTTAAAATAAGAAAGTCGACATCCATTTCCGGTCAACCGGAAGTGATATTTTGGTTAAGGTATTTTACATTTATAGTTCCAATCGAACAGATACTGGTGCCAAAATCACGAATATAAGTAAATAATAGAACATCATACACTTTTAATGAACCAGTTACGTGGAATACCCTGTATATATACAGGGCGAATTAGCGAAATAGCAAAATAAGAATGGATGAATTAATTGAAGGGATCAAAGACATTAAGATATTTGTAAAAGAGATAAAGGAAAGCCAAAAAGAGATAAGAGAAAATCAAAAAGAATTTCAAGATGAAGTATTAATATTAAAACCGGAAAATATACAGTTGAAACGAAGAGTGCAAGAACTGGAAAATAAGCTTGAAAGAATTGAAAAAGAGCAAAAGAAAGAAAATATTGTAATTAAAGGATTGGATCCGAAAGAAAATGTAAACAACATCCATGTACAAGAGTTCATAAAAGAGAAGCTGGGCATCAACGTGGAGATAAAGGAGGTACAAAAGATTGGAACGAATAAAAAGAAAATGATTATTAAGGCAAAAATGAACAATATGGACAACAAAAAACTGGTATTGAAAAATAAAAATAAGCTAAAGGGAACTAAATATTTTATTGATGCGGAATTAACAGCCGAAGAAGAAAAAATACAGAAAAAGTTAAGGGAAGTTGCAAGAGTTGAAAGGGACAAAGGAATGAAGGCTAAAGTAGCATATCAAAAAATAATGATAAACTCAGAATGGTATAAATGGGACGCGGGAAATCAAGAAATCACAAAAGCTGAAACTAGTGGAGAGTCAAAAAACTGACCAAAGATACGAGGGGCGGACCACAAAAGGTAACGATCGGAGCAGATTTGAGGACAATGAATAAAAGGACAACGGAAAATAACAAGAGGAAAAAAGATAAGAGGTATAATGTGCGATTTGGAACATGGAATATAAGAACACTACTCGAAGTCGGGAAAATGGAAGAGATAGGGAAAGAATTAGAAAAATATAAAATAGGAATACTAGCCTCAAGAAGTAAGATGGGGAGGAGAAGAAGAGTAGATAAGGAAAAATACTCCATATTATACGCTGGAGAAGAAAAGCAAGGAACCCATGGCACAGCGTTTATGTTGGACAGAAGATTCAGAGATAAAATTATGCAGTTTAATAGAATAAGTGGTAGAATCTCATACATTAGAATTAAAAATGAAGTAGCAAATATATCAATAATAAATGCGTATGCACCGACAGAAGGAGCACCTGTAGAAGAAAAAGAAATATTTTATGAAACATTAGTAAAACAATGTGAAAGAATAGCGAAACACGACACTAATATTAGTAGGAGATTTCAATGAAAAATAGGACAAGAAGAATACTGGGAGAATGTAGCTGGAAAGAAACTTATACATGAGATAACAAACATAACGAGCGAGATTATGCAATATGGCAGCAGAAATGATTTAATGATAGCAAGCACAAAGTTCAATCACAAAAGGGAGCACAAGATAACGTGGACTTTCCCCGGACAGCTACGAGGCAATCAAATTGATCATGTATTAATAACAAAAAAAAAGAGAAAAGATGATTAAATGTCAGATCATTTAGAGGAACGAGTGCAGATACAGACCATCTCTAGTAATTTCAAAAGTAAATTAAGGGTAGTAAACGATAAAAAGATGAAAATAACTAAAAGAAATGGAATATACATAATTTAAAAAGAGAAGAAAGTTTAAGAAATTACCAGAGGGAAATTGAAAAAAATGTTAAAAAAACAGAATATACACGAAGACATAGAAGAGGAATGGGGGGAACTGAAAAATACAGTAAATGAAGTGTCCGAAAGAGTTTTGGGAAGAAAAACGAAGGAAGTTAAAAATGAGTGGTTTGACAAAGAATGTGAAGCAATAATCGAAACAAAAAGGACAGCAAAAATAAAGTGGATAAAAACAAGAAAAGAAGAAGCAGATAATAAGAATAATAGTAAGCTCTACCAGCGTATAAGAAAGCAGAAGAGAAGAAAGAATAATGGTAACATAGGCAAGAAGAGTGGAAGAATATATGAAAAACATATCGAAAATAGAAGATGAAGATACTAATGAAGAAATTATGGAGGAGAACATAAGAACAGAAGAAGTAGAAGAGCCATCAATAAATGAATTTTATGAAGTACTAAATGACTTGAAGAATGGAAAAGCAGCAGGGCTGATGAAATTTGCAATGAAATTGATAAAGAGCGCAGGAGAAGAAATGAGGGAAAGACTATACAGACTGATTTTGCAAATATGGAGGACAGAATCAATGCCGACAGAATGGAAAATAGGATATGTAGTGCCCATACCAAAGAAAGGAGATTTAACAAACTGTCAAAACTACAGAAGAATAACGTTACTGAACACAGCATACAAAATATTAACATCGATAATTTTAAGAAGATTAAAAACATATTCAGAAAGCAGTATAGGAGAACACCAGAATGGATTTAGGAAAGAAAAGTCAACAATAGACGTATTAACCCAAGTGATAGAAAAATGCTATGAAAATGACATCGAGTTGCATGTATTATTTATAGATTTCAGAGAAGCTTTTGATAGTTTAAAAAAAACATGATAGTTAAAGACGCAAGAGCACTGGGAATCCTGAAAAACTGATAAGATTGATAAAAATGACGATAGAAGAATCAAAGGCAGCAGTACTTACATATGAAGGGAGAACAGAGGCGGTAGAAATTACAAGAGGTGTGAGACAAGGTGATGGGCTATCAGCGACCCTGTTTAATATAGCGATAGAAGAAGCAATAAAAGGGAGTAAGGCCACCGGAAATATAATAACAAAATCCGTTGAAATAATAGCATATGCAGATGACATCGCGTGATATCGAGGAATAAGAAAAACTAGAAGAGACGACAGCAAAACTATTATATGAAGCAAGCAAAAGAGGACTACAGATCAACCAGCAAAAAACAAAATATATGAAATAGTAGAGCAGAGAGAGAAGATGTACACTTAAAGATCAAAATAGCAGAGCATGAATACGAAGAAGTGAAATCATTCAAATATCTGGGAGTCATTATAAACAACAGAAATGAAAAAAGTATGGAAATTATGCATAGAATCCAATCCGGATACAATGCGTATTACAAATATAGAGATATCATGAAAAATAGAATTATAAGCAAGAGGACGAAACTAAGAGTATATAAAACTGCAATAAGACCAGTAGTAGTTTACGCAGCTGAACAATGTGTTTAACGAATAAGGAGAAGAACAGTTAAAAGTGTTTGAACGAAAAAATATTAGAAAAATTTTTGGGCCCAAGAAAGAAGACGACCAATACTACAGAAGACTGATGAACTTTGAAATAGAGAATATTCTAGAGAAGAAAATATAGTGGAGACAATAAAATCAAACGAATAAGATGTATGGACACGAAATAGAAAGGGCAATAATACGAAAGATAATGGAGTGGAAACCTAAGGATTCCAGGCCCAGGGGAAGACCAAAAAGTAGATGGGAAGATCAAGTAGTGAGTGATATAAAAAAAATGGGTGTAAACGGGTGGAGAAACAGGATGAAGGACCGGAAGGATGGAAAAAAGTCGCGATGAAGCTAAGAAGCATAACAGTCTATAGATAATAAGATGAAGGAAAGGCGGAGACCCACCGCTTTAATACCGAAGGGTTTCAGAGCTTTTGGCGGTTTCAGTTCGAAAGGAACGTATAACCTATATATATATTATATATATATATATATATATATATATATATATATATAGAAATTAAACGGAAAATTCAGCTACTGATTCTGATGTTCCAATATGTTGATAAAATAAATCAAATACTTGTTCCGAAATGAAACAGAATTAGGTTTCAATAATTTATATTTAATTAAGGCTTTGTTACGTTTCGGGACCTTTGCAAATTCGCCCCTTCTTCAGACAGTCGCCCAAAAAGTACCGTAATTTTGGGCGACTGTCTGAAGAAGGGGCGAATTTGCAAAGGTCCCGAAACGTAACAAAGCCTTAATTAAATATAAATTATTGAAACCTAATTTTTGTTTCATTTCGGAACAAGTAATTTGATTTATTTTATATATATATATATATATATATATATATATATATTAACGCATGTTATTTATACAACGCATTATTTCAGAATCGTAACAGCTACACGTCGCGCCGGCCGCAAATTAGATAGATCAAGACTGTGTACTTTTGGACGTTTCTATCGTCTTTGATTTTGAATCACCTTAATATTCAAAGAGCTCAAGGGTAAGTTACAAGTATTTTTTTATTGTCTAGCAAAAATCGCGTAGAAGTGAGAGTAAAATCTTGCCTGGAACGGAAAATAAATAAAATTGCTTTCATTTACGCTATAAAGCATTTAAATGATCCATCACAAATCATAAATCATAACATATGAAATATCAGACCATAGTTGTATTTTATAAAGAAAATGCGTTTGTGTTTTATGTTGTGTCTTTTAACATAAATCTGCAGTTAACCAACCTCACTTATTGTGACTCACCAGCAGATGTCAAATTCCGATTTCCATGAAACTTTATAGACTGAAAGGGTACCGTGGTAAAAGCACAACGCATTTTTTTTTCTGCGGAAACGCCCGATTTATAGGTACAGCCCCCTCTAAAGTTTGCGCGATATTTATTTTTTTTTGGAATGTCTCCCAAATTATAACAGATATTAAAAAACTTCTTTAACATAATTTGCAACAGATTTCAAGCCCGCAAAGATGACGTAATTTATTTTACAAAAGTTTAATAATGGGGAACGGGGGCCCCATGCCCCCTATGTTTTTAATGATTTATTTTTTGTTTTATTTCTCGAAAAAAAGCAAGAAAAAAACATTGCTAAAATAGATTCCATTACAGTGTTTATCTGTATAAGTATAAAAACGCAATCTAAATATGTATATACATGTAAATATATAGAAGTTTGTTTTTTTTATTAAATACTGAAATTCACATTTTATTTTCATTCCAGCAATTTTGCTTAATGCAAATAGATGTGATTTTGAAAACAATTAAAATACTTTAGGAGACAATGGAAGGCATGTAAAAATAATAAAATGAACCCAAATTATATCTAATTTACTAAAATTCTTTCTGAGTTTTGTTTAGTAATAATTTTGTAAAAAACATTTTTGGAAGCACTTGGAAGTTACATAAAGTTTATTTGTATGAAGTGCAGTTTGGTTTCGGTTTGCTGATTATATCTTTCCCTAGAATATTTTAGTAACTTTCAAAGTCACATGAATAAGAGGTCATATACCCAACTATTTCTTTTGACCACATAGAGAGAAAGATTATCACAAACCTTGATAAAAGCTTACAACAATTGAAACAAAATAGGAATTGGGTATTAATTTCTTCTTTTCTTGGTTTTTACGTCATAAAAATATGGAAATGTACATTAACAACGACGTATCGCTTTAATTTCAAAAGCTTTTTCAAGTATACATATAAAAATATAAATTGTAAATGATGTAAATTATAAATATCTTGAAAAAGCTTATGAAACATTACATTTTTCCAGACAAGCTTATGAAAACCTTGCCCTGTGTCAACTAGCAACCTTGTCACAACCTTGCAGAAAGCTTACATCCTTGCCAATGTCAAGCTTACCGACAAGCTTTTTCCCTTGTCGGGACAACCTTAAAAGAAGCTTGTGTAAACCTTAAATCGTTGTCTGGGATATGTATGTGCAGGCTATTCCATTTTGTATCTTTATTTAAAACTTCGTCTTTTGTTTCAGAAAAAATCTTTTTCGCGAAAGCTTTATAGAATTAAATGTTGCTTAACCTGATAATAGCTCCGTAATCATGTTATTTCATTTTTGATTTTTTTTTTTATCAATAAGATGGCTATTTAGTCATTTACCAAATCTGCACATGTTCTAAAGATGTACTTGAAGGAAGTGGGAACAACAATCGCCGAAACTGCGACGTAATATGCGAGAAAAGTGGGGATTTGAAAGAAGGTTGCGGTGTGAATGTTCAAAAATAGGAGTCATCTGGTGGCAATTTAGATTTTTACAGTAAGTACCGAAATTAAAATGATAAGGTACGCTAGTTGTTTACCGCAATGTAATGTTCGAATAATAAACTTTTAGGAAAGAAAAGAAGAAAATATTACTTACCTAAACCCCACAAAATGGAAGCCAAGAAGTGCGACAAAACACTGTAAAGCGCATAACATAAAATGCAGACACGGACACAAGCCTGTTTAATAATAATACAATATAATAATAATAGCTCAGCACTACAGGCCTTGAAGACCCTTGGCTATAGATTGCCGGAACACACCGAGCCACTGAGAGGCGTTGTCCGAATGGTGACCCAACCAACAACCGGTGCCGCATATTGCTGCTTGACTTTCAAGATTGGCAATGATGCACCCTTCCTTCTCAGCCGTACTGCCGGCGTTTAATAATATAGATAATAAATATTAATTGACAGGTACATACATTTTGGTTGATTCATCTCGACAGGAACAAACTTGATCGCATTTCTTCCCGTAGTAGCCTCTTTTACAAATCTTTTCGGTGCAAAATTCACCTTCCCAGCCGCTGTTACACCAGCAGTAACCTTCGAAATATTCGCCGTGTTTACATTTATCCTCGCACTAAATTATGTATAAAAAGAAAATGTTAATTCCAAGGAAGCAAGCGTTAGTGACAGTACTACTTGGGTGCTGAGCAAGGGAGTCTCCAGAAATGTGCTCTGTTGGAACAGAAATCAGACAGCATGAGAAGGGAAGTCAGGAAAACATTCAACAGAGCTAAGAAAAGTCGGTCTGGGATGAATATGAAAATGACCTCAGGTGATTACGACATTAGCTTTAATAATAATAATAAATTGTTGTATTTGTAATAAAACCATTATAGAAGAAGTCAAAAAGAGCTAAAAATGTAAATACTTGTTACAATTGTCATTAAAATAAAATAAGTAAAAAACAAACAGTAAAATATGACAGACATATTAAAACAAAAAAGCTAATTAGATAAAAAAAATCTTCTAGTTTGTAGTACGCCCTCTCATGATCATTTCTTTCACTCTTCTCTTGAAAGTATTTAGAAGCAGATTCTTAACAAATTCAGAGAGGCAATTGTATAATTTCGCTCCCCAGTAGTTGATTGCCTTTTGAGAGCAGGTCAGTCTGTGATACGACACTCTCACGCGTTCTGGTGTTATACAGGGTGATTCTCAATATATGCGGCAAACTTTAAAAGCTGATTCTTGAGGTTATTTTGATCATAAAAGTTCATATGAGTATATGTCCAAAACAGTTTGGTTTTAAAGTTATTGAATGTTTAATAATAATTATGAACTATGACTAACACGATATTAATATCACAGTTGGTTCTTCAAAAACTATTGTGTTGAGAGGGAATTGTTTATTTGTCATTTCAATATTTATCAATAGTTGTCAAGAGTATTCATTCAGTTTATTGCCAGTTTCTGTTTTCTAAAATGAATTACACGTATGCTGAGATGTGTGGTATGCATTTCGTTTACGGTCTTGCCAATGGAAATTCGCATGCTGCTAGACGTCTTTATGAAGAACGATACCCGAACCGTATCATCCCGCATCATTCAATATTTGCCCGTCTTCACCAACGTCTTAGTGAAACGGGAAATTTTAATAAACGGACGACTGATAACGGGCACCCACCTACAGTGAGAACTCCACAAGTTGAAGAAATGGTACTAAATTAAAATGAGGAACTTCCTACTACAAGCACCAGAAAAATTGCGTTTGCTTTAAACATTAGTCAGGCCACAGCTTGGAGAATATCGAAAGATCAACTGTTGTATCCATATCGCATTCAACGGGTGCAGGCACTTTTGCAGGCAGATTTTCCGCAAAGAGTGGCTTTTTGTCAATGGATGCAACACAAAATCGCACAAAATCGTTACTATTTGGCTCAAATATTCTTCACCGACGAGGAATATAATTTTCATAATAATCACATATTGGCTGTAGAAAATCCGCACGAACTAGTGAATGCCCGTCATCAACATCAATTCTCTGTGAATGTGTGGGCCGGAATTGTTGGAGATCACTTGATAGGTCCACATTTTTTACCGATGCGAATGACGCATGGAATGACGAGGTATACCGCAATTTTCTTGAAAAGGAGCTACCGCTACTACTGGAAGAAGTTCCGTTGTGATTAAGATTACAAATGCATTTTATGCATGACGGTGTTCCAGCGCATTTTAGTTTAGTTTTTGGACAATACGTATCCAGATCGGTGGATAGCACGGGGAGGTCCACAACCGTGATCTCCTCGGTCTCCAGACTTAAATTCTTTGGACTTTTTTCTCTGGGGTCACCTTAAATCATTAGTTTATACGACTCCCATTGAAAATGTCGATGAACTGAGAAATCGTATTATCGCAGCTTTTCAAACAATTCGAAATACCTCTGGTATTTTAGAACAGACTCGCCAGTCAATACGACGGAGGATAGAAGCTTGTATTGCAGTTGGGGGCGGTCATTTTCAACAGTTAGTATAAGTTAATTTTGTTTTACTAATTATTTTGTTAATTTATAATAAAAACATTAATTATGTTAACTTACTATTAAACATTGTACAACTTTAGAACTAAACGATTTTGGACATATGTTCTTATGAACTGTTATGATAAAAATATTTTTAATTTTAAAATTTTATCTTCTAGAAAAAAGGTTCTTACAATTTTTAACGTAAAGTTTTTCAAGATGGCGGCTAACGCTTAGGGTTTCGGACGACACAAACTTGGTTTTATACTTAGGGGACACCCTCTGACGTAATCCAATCGAAAATTCAATTATCAGGATTTTTTGCGGAGCGAATGTCTAAAAATCCTGGACTACTATGATTATTTATGCATCTTTGGTGTGGTGGACAAAAGTGCAGCAGCAACTGCTGTAACTGAACTTATACAAGATACAGAGGCTTACGTGGTTAGGAATAACAGAAACAATGAAGACATGCATTTTTTGGCAAGCCAAAAATGAACCCAGAAAATTACTTCTGTCAACCAGCTA
Source organism: Protaetia brevitarsis (assembly GCA_004143645.1). Classification (NCBI taxonomy): domain Eukaryota; kingdom Metazoa; phylum Arthropoda; class Insecta; order Coleoptera; family Scarabaeidae; genus Protaetia; species Protaetia brevitarsis. The sequence goes on along the minus strand of RXPK01000089.1, from coordinate 1,224,761 downwards.
GGGACCTGTAGAGATTAGTGTAGGGGGAACTAGGATTCTGGAATGGCTGGAATAATTTAATGGGCAAAAGAAATAGGAGACCAAATACAAATAGCCAAGAGGCTGCAGTGTTTCCGGAGACTCCCTGTCAGATGACTCCCACAATAACAAAAAATGTGGAGATTTAACGAATTATTTATACTCTAGAGGTACCTTATAAATAATAATATATAGGTATATTAAAAAACTAATTTTATAAGACACGTTAACTTTTATGCCTACAAAGCAGTGCTTAAACGCCAGATATTATATTAAAAAAAAACAAGATGCACAAGTTCTAAAACACGAATTCAAGTTTTAAAACATGAGTTATAAACACATTATAAACATTAGTATCAATTACCTGACCATTGGTTGGATTACATTTGTATGAGTCGTCCGAACAATTACATTTTCTTTTGCAATTTACTCCCCAGTTTCCTTCAGTGCAGGTTTTTTCGCACCTATCGCCGATGTAGCCCGGAAGACATGTGCAGGATATATTGTTGCAAACGCCTCCATTTTGGCAATTCAACTCAATTGGACAAGATACATCGCATCTATATTTAATAGAAAAATATCGTCAAACGGGGTTAAGTGAATCAAAAATATAAGTTTTTCTTTAATATTTTTATAACCTTTGAGAAATTTATTTTAAAAAAATCATTAAAAGTGTATTCAACATAATCTGCACTTGTTATTTTTTTTAAGGTCTGATTTTGCCAAGAAAAGTTAATTTCATGGAAAAATGTCGAAACAAAAAGAAGTACCGTATTAAAGAAAAACCTTATTTACTTCTATATTTTTTTTTTATGTACTTAATATTCAACTCAAGATTTCTTCAAAAGTGCTCATAAAAGCAGTGCAGAGGGAAAAGTCGAAAAATAAAATAAAAAGGAACTATAAATAAAGTAAAATTTAAAATAATTTGAATACCTATCTAATTATGCTAATATCGAAAAATCCTCTTTGTAATATGCAAATATATGTAGTCTGCTTTTATTTATTTAACGAAATATCCTTTAGAAGAGGAATTAAAGTATTAAAACACATATTAAATTGGAAATATAATCAAAACAGTCCTATTGCGTACTAAGTTTCATCATCAACACTGATTTGACTGATTTTTAATTAATTTTCGTCATGATTCACTTTACCCCATAATTTACCTATTTATTTGCTTAAAAAAAGGGATTAAGTTCAGCGTATATAACTAGGACAATATTTTAATAGTGTATATTATTCCTAAAGGTTTAGAGAAACAAACAACTTTCATGAAATTATATTTGTATTATTATTTGCGATGTAATTTTATAGTTTTCATTGCATAAAATTAACGGAAATCGTATAGAAATCATTATTATAATAGTATCTGTCATATATATATTTATAATATATTATAATTATATTTATTATAGATATTGTATAAGCTAGAGTGACAAAAATTGGAAATTGTTTAATTAGTTAATTTGTCTATTAATTTATTAAGTATCACTAATGCTTGCGATTTTTTTTCTTTGTGATGTACAAACGATTACAATCTCCATACAGTTAAAATATACAGAGTATTCTACGTAAGTGGTTTATTAAAAGTTTATGATGTTCTATTATTTACTTATATTTGAGATTTTGGCACCATTATCTGTTGGATTGGAACTATAAATGTGAAATACTTTAACCAAAATATCACTTCCGGTTGACCGGATATGGACGTCAACTTTGTCATTTTACATAGAATGATATAATTTTTTATTCATTTTTGGATTCTACGACCATAAATACGTCAGTTTTCATTAGTTATTCCTATAGCTACATGTTGCCGTTTTTGAGTTATTTAAGTTTTTCTTTTTTTTTAGTCATAATCATTGCATCATTGAGAAATTAATATTTCGGTTAATACTGCAAGTAGAGACTCCAAATTTGCTATGTTATGAATGTAGATATAACTCTAAGAAACGGTAGGCACACTTCACATTCTAACATACATGGTGTTCAAAACTGAGGAACAAAATTACATATTTTCAAATGCAGAAAACTCATTTTTCTTAAATAGAACACCTTGTATTTTAAATCGAAATTAGGAAGTAAATATCAGCCCCTATCATTTTATATCAACATTCCCTATACCTATCTTTAACAGATTTTGTGATATGAGCGACTTTTTGTTAAACAGACCAAGTAGTCCTATCTTTAAATGTTTATATCTGGCTCTGAATGGGATTAATGTCAAATTCATTGACTAACCATAAGTGTTTATGTATATCATCGTAATTACACCTTTGTACAACGCAATATTAATAGAAATGATTATTCGAACAGCGACATTCTTGTACGGTTATTCAAAGAATAATACATGAATTTGACATTAATCCCATTCAGAGCCAGCTACAAACATTTAAAGATAGGGCTACTTAGTCTGTTTAACAAATAGTCCCCCATATCTCAAAATCTATTAAAGATAGGTATAGGGAATGCTGATATAAGATGATAGGGGATGATATTTACTTTCTAATTTCGAATTAAAATACAGGGTCTATTCTATTTAAAAAAAAAAAATGAGTTTTCTGCATTTGAAAATATGTCACTTTGTTTCTTAGTTTTGAACACTCTGTATATTAAAATGCGAAGTGTGCGTACCGTTTCTTAGAGTTATATGTATATTCATAACATAGCAAATTTGAAGTCTGTACTTGCAGTATTAACCGAGATATTAATTTCTCAATGATGCAATGATTATGACTAAAAAAAAGGAAAAACTTAAATAACTCAAAAACGGCAACATGTAGCTATAGGAATAACTAATGAATACTGACGTATTTATGGTCATAGAACCCAAAAATGAATAACAAATTATATTATTCTCTTTAAAATAACAAAGTTGACATCCATTTCCGGTCAACCGGGAGTGATATTTTGTTTAAAGTATTTGACATTTATAGTTCCAATCGAACAGATAATGGTGTCAAACTCTCAAATATAAGTAAATAATAGATCATAAACTTTTAATGAACCACTTACGTCCACAAAAATACACACCAGGCCTGAAAGGATCAATTATTATTGGATAGAGTAATTAGGATTAAATTATTGTTAAATATTAGAATAAGTAGTGTTTGTGTATTGTTTTATTTGCTTTTAGTTCATTATGATGGTTCATCCTTTCGCTGATGGAGGGGACATGGACACCTCCGTAATCTGCGAAGAACCGAAAAGCTACCTGAGAACGGCACAGCTAGTGGAACTGAAGGGGTATGCAGATTGCCTCTTCCAATTCCAGAAAGGTAATAATGATTTGCTGGCTATTAGTACAGTAACAGAGCTGCTTCCTAGATTCTGCTCCCAGAGTAAGGTTTTCGTTTTTTTTTCCCGCTTGCTCCTAGGTCATTGATGATATATATAATTAATGTCCTAGGCGGATGCTGGGAGATAACTTAAGTCGCTCCACGGGCACAAACATACAACTGATAGCTGATGGTTATTAACAATCATAGGGAAAATATTAAATTAGGGGAAGAACGTTTTCAATTGTAATGGAATGTACAGTACTTAGAAATAAACTCGTGTTGTACGTTGTAGATATAACGATTTGACTTATTCACTAGCACTCGAATTTCAGAAAAGAAATGATTTTACCCAATCCTTCGAGCACAGGTGGTTCACAGGGACGTATTCTCAAAGATTATTGTACTAAACGTCTATTATAAAAACATTTATGTTTGATTTTAAAATATATTGATATGCATACATATATAGCTACTTACATGGTTAAGGTAAATACATTACAAATAGTAATAGTATTTTATTTTCCAACAGATGATAGATGCAAGTACTTATAGGAAAACTTACATATACTGGCTGAGTTTTTTTATCTTGAGACAACGAAATATCTCCAAAACACTGCATCACATCAAAAAAAGATCTTAATAAGATTTGTTATAATGTAGGGGGCTCACTGAATGGTGATGAACTCGATCCCCCACCTTACCCCCCCAGAGTGGGAGGGGGCACAACTTTGAAATCTTAAATGGGAACCCCCATATTGTATTGCAGATTCTTTGCATATTTGCCGTCCTACCGGCCTTTCAAGATCTAATATCGACATATGTTCGGTTAAACGCTCGAACTTACATCTCCTTTTAGTTTAATTGGTAAAGCACTCGTCCGGTAAACGAGAGGATGTAGGTTGGAATCCTGCGTGAGGAGAAAAATTCCTCCTAATTATTACAGTTAATAGCAGAAATACGTTAATTTGTTATTTCTTTAATACAATTACAAGTATATACAATCTATTAAAATTGGATTGTTTACTTTAGAATAATGAGATTTAAATTGTAAACATAATTATTCTCTACTTAAAAAAAATGTAATTTCTCCTAATACGGCCTATTACCTCATAATGTCTGGGTACCTGTCACAGCAGGTAGTGGAAAATCCCTGGTAAAGATCATTAGTCAAATCGTTATATCCGTTGACAGCAGGCCATACCTTTAGGTAGTAACTAGTAACAGTAGTTTTACTCGCCACCATTCCATATGATTAGTTGACACACTTGCCAAATACTTGTCATTTGCGAATACAAATTTAAAACTTGTGCATGAATTATTACACACGAAATGGAGTTTCTACAATTTTTTTTAGTACGTTTGACATTATTAACAATCATAGGGAAATTATTAAGTTAGAGTAGGAACATTTCAATTGTTAAGGTGCGTCCACACGTTCGGAGTTCGCCGAACTCCAAATGTTCGGCAACTACCGAATCGTGTGGACGCGACCGTCCACACGATTCGGGGTTTGCCGAACTCCGAGCAGATACGGGAAAACGCCGAACGTTCGGTATGAGAGTTTAGTGTGGTAGCATTGAGTGATTGCATGAATTAGGTTGGTGTTGGTACAGAAATTATGACTGGTTATGAACCATTGCTGTCACTGCATAACTGAAACTCTTTTTTGGTTGGAAACCCGGCAAATCATAAATATTTGAAGTTCTATCGTTTTTGTTGAGCATGACAGAAACTAAATATGAATCACGGACACCAGTAATTCATCTTTAGGTTATGAAAATATTGACAAACTACAATTACTTATGCTATTATTTAATTTCCGTTATTTTCCAAGTTTACGATGATGAATGTGTGGGTAATTGCGTATACAATGGCGTACAAACTCGAACAAAAAAAGTAGTTTTATTGACCTTCTATAATTGTTATGACCAACATGATTGTTATCATTGAAACATTCGTCGTAAAAATTATAGGTCAATCAAACAAATATTTTTTGCTCAAATTTCTTCGACATTTTTTATCCAATTATCTACGAGCATCATACACCTATATGAGTAATATTTACAATGAGGCGAATATGTTTGCACAAACACGGTTCACTGGGGATGTATGGATTCTTTATCGCTTCAAATTGAAGGCCGTGAGGAAGGGGGGACGTTTCTTTTAAATGATTATATATTAATAAATATCATCTAATTTTTTAATTTATTTGCCTCTTTATAGACAAAAAATCATATACGTATTTAAACCAGATCATCACGTAGCAATATACATTTCGACCCTCTTTAGTAAAATTCAAGAAATTTGATGAATTATGAAAAGAGTGGTAAGCTTTTTAATATTTAGGATAACATTGCAATTAATGTAATAATGAATACTAAAATTGCACTCATATCAATGTCAAAAAAAAACACGTTGAATTATTTATTATCTCTGGCAAAGCTGTCATTTTCAGCATACGACATATAGTTTCAGTAAATAAATTTGTATCTGTTACCCGCTGTCATATGTAACAGTTATTAAAAACTGTAGGTATAATAGTATGACTGGTAAGAGACGAGCTCACTAGACAGCTGTCAACAGCTTTCCCTCTCACTCTAAATACCTTCCCGAATGTGTGGACGGGTGCACGAACTCCGTCTAGCCGAACATTCGTACACGTTGACGTGCGCCATTTTCCAATGCAGATCGGGAATAGGCAAACAGTTTGCCGACTAGTTCGCCGAACTCCGAACTGCCCGTCCACATGACTAGGAGTTCGCCAACCTAGTACTCGGAGTTCGGCGAACTCCGAGCGTGTAGACGCACCTTTATGGAATCCATATAGTATTTAGAATAAGTAGCCTCGTGTAGTACTTTTTTTAGGTGGAGCACGGGGTTAGAATGATTTGTAATTATTCAGCTTTTCAGAAATAAAGTGTGATGAGATCAACCCCCACATCGCAATGGAAGTAAGTCTAAACCTGCCACCGCTACATATTTACATATAAGGAGTTGCAAGATCTATATACAGCACGCAAACTTATGCATAGTCAAATATCGATAAGTAAATCGCACGGCGCTGACTATTAAAAACTTTATATTAGAGGAAGTCAAGTAGGCACCCCTTTTAGGAATGTCGTGTGATACCATGGTTCAAAAATTCAACCTAGATAGAAAATATTAGGTTATAATACCAGATAAGAAGGACTGGGAGACAGGTACTCCAGCAAGAGAGGACTCAAACTGGTATACATACGGCTCGAAAACGGATTACGGCGCACAGTGGTCCAAAAACGCGCTTTTGCGGAAATAAGTCTGTAACTTTTGATAGAATTGGAATTTTTTAATAATTTTTTCAGGATAATGAGATAAAATATAGGCGATTTGAACTGCATAAAAGAAAAAAAGATTAAGCATAAAATCACGACGTAATTATTAACGGAAATACATAAATTATTCAAATAATGTTAGGTATTGAAGTTTCTATTCATTAATGTTTTTTTTTCAACTATTTTAGTTAAATATACATATGTATAATAATATTAACAATAATAATAGCAATGATAATAATACAAAACGGGAAAATATTCAGAAAATGAGAAAATATTCAGAAGAATTATTATAACCTCTAGCCATGCTTAAAAATGTTTTAACATTATTATAAACAAACAGAAATGGTTAGATATTTTTTAATAATAAACAACTGAACTAATTACTAATAGTAGAGAAATTTCCCGTCAAATTCTAGCGGCAATGAAATTAGTGAAAATAATTGATTATATATGTACAAAGCATTAGCCGCTATATAACATAATAATTAAAACACAGATTCTACAGTAAAAACAAAAACAATATAAGAAACCAGAATTCCACATACAACACTTACTAAGATTGTACCTAATTGATATAGAGAGTAATACGAGAATATGATTTGTAATTAACTTTTGAGTTTGAAGTTTATTTCGCGGTGTTTACTCTTTGCAAAAATATTATTATCACTATATAACTTTTAAATGGTTCATGATGATGGTGTGTGAGATAAGTGATACTGGATAAAAGAATATGGTTTAAGTCAGAAAGTATGTAGTCCAAAATAAGAGGAACTGCTATTGCGTCCCAAGAGTACTACATTCGCTAATCATTGTTAAACAAGTAGCCGTTAAGATCATTATGTTTATAATGTATATGTGTATATTATTCGTGTGCGTATGTAAGTATATGTATATATAGCATATTTAGAATGTATCAATTTAATTTTTTTAGGTACCTCAGAACACATAAATTCAAATTTTTTTTAGGAGGCAAACGTCTCACATTTGAAATAAGCGGATCGGATGGTAGCAGCAGCATATGCATAATGTCCTCATTTGTTGCTTTACGAGAAAATTTTCGCGAATGGTGGGCTCTATACTTTTTATAATTTTTATTTTGGGCTTCTTGTGCTTCCTCTGACAATAATCCTACAGGTAAAGCAGCTCTGTCTATTATATCTTTGCCATGAATTAAAACTTTATGCACGGTTACAGGCATATAGTACCAATTATACCTAGCTACATATAATCAAATATAATACTAGTATACATATGGTCAAAGACGTATAGTTCCGCTGGCGTACTTTAGAGCGGCGACACTGTAGCTTCTTTACGGTGGCAGTTAAAAAGCGGCGGGGCAAGAGACGTACGAAAATAAGCAGTGGACCAAGGCAACTATGTACTTGATATGAAAGCACTTGAGTATTACAGCTGTGGATAATTCAGAAATCTATTCCTATTGGCAAAATTCAAATTTCCCACCATAATTTTGAGTAACTTAAAACATTCAAGTATGAATTACCAACGATTTTGTAATACAATACAATCTTGACCAGTAACTATAAATGATCGCGGCAAATATGAATTCTATCCCCTGACTGCCCCTGGCATATAAATGGATGGTCTGAGGATGGGATGCTAGGTGTTAGTTCTGCAGTTTATATTTATCCAAGTTATTTTACAGAATGAATGTATGTTTGAAGAGTTGTTCTTTATGAATCCATCTATTATACTTTATCGCTATTTAATTAACGTACTAAACAGAGATACACTATAATCGATGATTTTTATTGATGATTTATAAAAATTACAATTTTATGATTTATTATAAAAAGTCTGCATTTGCTATTGGTTGCATACCTATAAAATTTTCTAGTGTTATTTCTCATTTCCAAAAGCAATCTGAGATTTCCTAAAAGCAGTGAACGACAAAAAAAAAATCTTTCCTAGAAATAAATGCGGGAAATTTGAATTCTGCTAATTCTCTCCTTTTTTATATTTTTTATCATTTTTTTGTTACAAATATATAGTTTGACAGTTCTAACCATAATCAGATATGTACAATAATATAATGTCCAACAATTATATTTTCTGTATTGATTCTACAAACAACGAAACAGAAAAAGTTCAAGAGCGAGAAAAGCTTATGTCTGAAGCTAGCGTACTTGTACTTGTCACTTTGATAAAAACAAAATTGAGGAAAATAACATAAAAGTGCAACCAAATAATAATAATATTGCATTTTTTTTTGTAAAGACCCCTCTGCGAATGAAACTTGTACTGTAATGTTTTAAGTTACATTTTAAACAAAATGATAAAAAAAAATTCTTGTTCGATACGCCATCGACTATCCTATGAAAACAGTAAACAATAATTTTGGAAACAAATATGAGCTTATGTTTTTCAAACATCATGGTATTTCAGAGAGTGAATGTAAAAAAAAGAATAATTTATAAATTTTATAGATACACTTTTTTAATGTTTTCTGATATTTTTATTTCAGTTTTTAGCAAGATAATATTCTGTCGCTGTTAACTGCAGATATATTGACAAGAATTAGCAAAAAAAAAACATTTTAAAAATTTATATATCAAGAAACAAAGATTATTTTAAATGTGCACTAGTCCACTAAAAGCAAAAATATTGTATCACCGCAAATAAATCAACAGTGGTAAATAAGATATAATATGTGCTATAAAAAAGTTAGTAGGCATTTGACGAAATAAATAAAAGCAAATATTCCGTGTGTAGCTTCCCTTTAACACAAAAATATGTTTCAATTTCATTATAAAACGAATATCAATCCATTGAGCCAATATGTGTGTTTTTGGTTTTTGTTTTATTTACTAAACTGTTACTTGTTTTGACTCCTTTAATATTCATTTCATAATAATTTTGCGAATTGACAATTCATTTATGAATGCTATACCTCTTCGCTGCGCGCGCAGTTAAACCACCTTCATTCGTCTCGCACCGACTCTTCGGTTATCTTATATTTTTACGCGTTTATGCAACGGAAAATTCCACTTACGTTTAATCACGTCAGATCACGTTTAATATTTGTTTGGTCGTACGCTTTTCTAAAATCAGCCTAGCTGGGACATCTAAAGTACGCCAGCGGAACTATTCTTTGTCCGTATATATATTTATATTGTATTTGATATAATTCTGCAGTGTCGCGCGTACTTTTCAAATTTATCGGAATCAATTACTGCACTTCTTGTTATTACTTGCAAAATTACGCTAAATCTTTCAATTAGTTCTGCATCAACCCCTGTTATATCTGCAGTCATTTGAGGATTTTGAAAAAACCTTCTAGCGGTATCGCCATCATTGCTGGTTCCTGAACCTTGCTGCACAAAATCTACTTTAATCCCCATTTTCGTCTTAAACTCGTCTTGGATCTTTTTCTAAAAAACTTTAAAAATTAAAAATCAATAGACCAAGACACCTATATACAAGTACACACATATACACACATTCAAATTGACATAAACACCCATAAATATAAATGTAGCTATAGATATATCGAGATACATTGTCGGCTGCATAATACAATGGCGAATGCTAACTTTATTAGACATGCTCGCAATTAAATGTGATTTCCTCGAAGAGGAGCAAAAAGGAGCAGCTGATTCTTTTTGGACATTATACTAGAGGCATTATAGATCATGTACATGTGAAAATCTGGTTGTCGATAATTGCCGATGACCACTAAAAGTCTACATGAACTTTTTTTTTTTAATGTATAAATGTAGCATTTAGAAAACTGTTGATAAAATCAAGCATGTTACAAATTAAATCAATTTTTTTAGCAGTCACATAAACTGTAAGGACCACAGAACATACTCCAGTAGTTATATTCAATTTAGATAACAACTTATTAAAATACAGCATCATTAATTCTAACAAAAATATGCGGTTATTTCAGGATTTTTTACTTATGCCAACCTTGAGCGGGGATATTGCATAGTTTATTACGAATAAGTATTGCAAAATAGCATTTTTCATGAAGTTTGAACATTTAACTAACTATTTACGGCAAATATATCATTAGATTTCATACTTGTCAAAAAAGATTTTTTGCCGACCCTGGATCACTGTGCGGCGTCGGAGCTAGAGATAAAAGCGTCGCTATCTTCTCTGACGGTCAATCCACTATTAAAGCGATTAGTTCCGCAAGTGTGGACTCTAAGCTGATTTGGGACTGTGTAAGCTGTGGGTTCCTAGTCCCTTGGGCGTGAGAAGAAATGAGGCGAGCTGACCAGGCAAGGTTCGTCAAGGTTATAAGTTGGAGTTGGCCCTCTTTTTGGCAATACCAAATCGCAAATGGATGCATAATCAGTCCAAAGAGTGGTGGCAAAAATCACCAGGACAGAGACAGGCAAAAGGGTTCAGAGGCCTGAATTTACTATGGATCTATTGAGTAAAAATAAGAAAACTGTCAAAATGATTGTAGATCTGCTGACTGGTCACTGTAGACTAAATGGGCATATGTACAGTATAAGCCTGGTAGATAATGCTACTTGCAGATTCTGTCAAAAGGAGGAAGAAACACCAATTCATGGTTTTGCCAATGTGAAGGCCTGGCCAGGACAAGATTTCTAGTAATGGGCGTGGAGAACTTCACAACTAGCAGGTACACAAAGAAGCCGCTCTCAAAGATGATGGGTCTAATTGAGAGGGCAGAATTAGAGAGCAATTCTAGGAAAAAGAGGATCACAATAGATCTGAAAAGATCGTGGTGTAACAGGTCCATAAGCCACCCAAATCCTAATCTAATCTAATCTAATATATAGATGTTACTAACTCTACTCCGCTCCATCCAGAATAGCAGTGACACATCCCATCGATCGGATCACAATTTCCATTAAGACAGGTGCAATTCTTAAGACAATTTTCTCCGTACGTGTTTGGCAGACACTCTTCACTGCAATTTTCACCTCTGTAGCCGGCCGAGCAAACCAAGATTTGGCAATAAGCTCCCTTGTAATTTTCCTCGCATGCGCAAGTATTCGGTTTCACACAGGTACCGAACTTGCAGGGAATACTACAATGCGGCTTGCAGAAATCGTCCGTCTGTATATAGCCCTCACAGCATTCCATCTCCGAAACCCATTGGACAATCGTTTTTATCTCCGTCGGACCGATAGGGATTTGTCTTACCTTTCTGAAAGGAATATCGTAGATTAAAATTATTTTCAAAATATTTTTTTTTTTTGCTAAATAGGGAATAGCAGTAACGGGTAACCCTAGTAGCAAAATAAATATAAAATACTCTAAAAATAAGGGCACCATCTTTATAAAAATATAACTTACAATAATTTACAACTTGGAGCCGTTTTACACGGTCGAGAATTTTTCCCGAAAATTTGGTGAGAATTTTCGTAAGAAATTTTGTCGCGACACTTTCAGGTCGTTTTACACAGGAATAAATTTTAACCGGAATTTTCACGATATTTGTTGTTATAAGCAGACGCAGTTGTTAAATTAAATTGTTATTTGATTATGGTTATCATAGAAATCCTAAAACAAATAGCAGTTAACCAATAAACCAGCAAAATATGGATCATAATTGTTTAGATTTAGGTTACAACTTAGAAGTGCAAATGGAAGTAACTTTATTCCTGTGTAAAACGACCTGAAGGTGTCGCGACTAAAATTTTTACGAAAATTGTCACCAAACTTTTCGGGATAAATTTTGTTACAATTTGCGTAAGAATTCTCGTACGTGTAAAATGGCTCTTAGCATAAAAGATAACTGCAACACAATCCATACATTGTCAGTGCAGGTTGTTTCATTTTGTCGCTTCGTTGAATGAGATAAATAAATAGTAGCATCACTTTTCTAAAACAATTAGACCCGTACACAGACTACCCTCAGACGACGAACTCGAATTCAGATATGTACCGCTCTCTCTATTCTTTTCTAGCTAATGAAAATATAGTATAAGGTTATCTTTTTTCAAAAAACTCAAAATTTGTGTAGAGGCGCTGTTTAAAAGACGGCGTATTATAGAAATCTGTACGACAACATGTTAAAAACGAGATAGTAGTAGAGATGGCGTCTCGTATTGTAATATAAAAGGTTTCATTTTTACCAATAGATGCATTACAATATATATAGCTGTGTTTTTCGAAATTGTTTCAAAAATAGTGACATTTGTGACATATTTTGCGAAAATGTTTTGCATAGCTTGTGGTCGTTCTAAAACCGAAGTTCAGAAGCTATTTTGCTTTCCACGACAGCTTGATAGGTAAGTTTACATCAATATATGTAAGTAATTTGTCCGTCTATAAAGGCCGGTTTACAGTTCGCAATTTTTTGTATTACGTGCAATAAAAATTGCATACAATAGAGAAAGCGCATGCGCATTCAATGGATTTCAATCAACTGGGTGCAATTTTACTTGTATTGCGGGTGCAATACACGAAATAGAGTATGCGCTATTTTTATTGCACGAAATACAAAAAATTTCGAACTGTAAAGCGGCCTTTACAGACGGACAAATTACTTACATATATTGATGTAAACTTACCTATCAAGCTGTCGTGGAAAGCAAAATAGCTTCTGCTACTTGTTTTACGTATTAATATTTTGTAAATGAGAAAAATAAAATCAAAGAGTTATATTATCTTTAGTTTGTTATACCTTTATGCAGTAGTACGAAGAAATAAAGTTTTAAAAAATTATTGTAATGTGTTTAATGATTGTATTGGACTATATTCTTGTTTATATGTATATAAATAACAATATAGTCAAATACAATCTTTAAACACTTTGTCCTCTAAAATAAATACAAATGATGAGTATATACTTTTTGAAATTAAGCGGGAAACACTCAAGCGCCATCTACCTAAATTTTGTATTTTTGTGAGAGAGAAAAAAAATCCGAAACGGCATCCTGATTTACATTGAGTTCGTCGTCTGGAGGTAGTCTGTGGACCCGTAGGTACTTACGAATCAGGGACAAGCACAACATAAGCAATATGCGCTGGAAGTGCTGTCGGTCTCACTCGATTGTATCCGGAAGCCAACAATTCAAAATTTTAATAGTTACCCCAACTCACTCAATAGTATTCTTTAGTTAGTTTTCATTTATACCAATTAATATTATTATTTACACTAACCGAGTTTGTTTATTAGTTGTAGATATATTTTATGATTTGGGTATGACCAAATCATATTTAATGTCTGTTAATATATTTTAGTACTTGTGACATCGCTTATTTGACACACTTTTTTAAAATATTTGGTGACGTTAATTTACAATTGCAAGGCGATGAGTTGAATAAAAACAAAAAACGTCATAGCTGTTTTTGTGGGAAAACTTCTTCTATTCAAACGAAATCTAGGAAGAGGTGAATACAGCCACTTTCCGACATTATCAGCATTATCGGTAAAACAGGCAGATTTACTTACTTACTGCCAACACCTGGACATTCTTCATGCTGATTTTGCAGAGCGATTCCAGGATATTTTGAATATGAATATAGCAAGCTGGATTTTGGACGCTTTCGCAAATGCAGATACAGCAGAATCATCAATTCGCGATCAACATTAATTATTAACGTGGGAACTGCGGTACACATAGGTATAGTTTACTTTGTAAAATAAAAATATCAGAATGCAACGATTGTGTCTGTTCTAATATATTCCTTATGCATTCCTCGTGAGGGCTGCTAGCATTGAAGTGAATGAACTATTCAATCGTTCCACCTTGCAATAATTGGCGTGGCAGTGGCATTCTTGATGTGTATAATATTTTCTTTATATATTCGAAAAAGATAAAACATGCACCAGTGCAATACATTGGTGTAACATGTCACCACAAGAAACAAACCTAATGTAAAATAAAAAGCTTTTACATGGCACATAGGTATACCTCTATCACAAATCTCACAAAAGATACAAACCAAATATCAGATTTAATTACACAGTATTAAACTATGCCATATAAGTCGAGAATTTGGAATAAATGATTATTGTGAGTGTTAATTTTAATTTACTGCGCAAAATTAAACAAAAAATTATAAAATTCCTAGTGAATGATTTTAATTTTTAAGGCGTGCAGCGCCATCTATTGACGCGTTTACGAACTATACGTGTTATACCTACAATCCAACACTTTCAACTATAGATGGCGACAAATCATCAGACAGAATACGTCGGAATACGTTGTTCACATAATTTTGAGGTTATTTAAAATAAACACATTAAAATGAGTTGATTTTTTTTTAAATAAACCGCTCAATTAGACAAACGTATAAAGGAAATGTGTTTATAGCGGACACCATAAACCGTCGGCCCCAAACAGGAGTATAACTAAAACGGAGCCATGGCGGATGCATTGCATGTTGTGTATATCGTTTTCGTTTTGTTTAAAACAGTGTTTTTCAAAAAAAAAAATGAAAAAGATGTAAATGCATCGAAACGTTTTTGTATAAGTAATATAAAACAATAAATAAATGCCGCTTCCCAAGAAGCTTTTTAGAAATTATATATAAACCAAATATGGCAAAGAAAACAAACCATTATCTCATATCTATAAAAAGAATTGATAAATAAATTTGTAAGAAAAAAAAAAGAAAAAAAACCTACACTCACAATTATTGATTAATTCTTTCATTTTTATCTGTATTTTCTTTATTCCAACACTGTCTACGTTATAATGTTGGTACAAACATATACATATACAAACTAATAGATATTTCATTTGCCATTAAAAAATATGAACCACTTACAATTAGTGAAATTTCAGTACTTATAAGTACCAACAAGTATGAAGGTAAGAGCTAAAGAAGGCAAAAATACTTTACATTAACAGAATCATTCATAGCAAAGCAATAATATTAACATTTTTATGGCTGGATTTTCTTAATGAAAAAAATGTGTTAATTACAATGATTTTTTTCAAGATTGTTTTGCATTCATTTGAAAATTACATTTAAAAATGTGAATTGTCTAAAGATTTTGTTTCAATGCAAATTTGATTGAAAGAAATGGTAAAAATACAGTTTTATTGATTTTAATTGGATATATTTAAAAAAAAAATGGGAGTTACTTTTCTTTACATTGGTGATACCTATTAAATTATTGGATTGGTAGTATTGTTTGGCTCTCAAATACGTCACACCTAGATGCGCAAGAGCATATATTATTTTCTTGCATCATGATTTGTACCATGGTTTTGCGCATTCGTGGGAATTTTCTTTAAAAAAGGGAAATTTTGTTAGTTCTCGTGGGAAAATTCTATGCTTAAAGGTTGGGAACACTGATTCCAGGATATTTTGAATATGAATATAGCAAGCTGGATTTTGGACGCTTTCGCAAATGCAGATACAGCAGAATCATCAAATTTCGACAAAGAACTTGTAGAACTCACAACTAATGAAGAATTAAAAGTAAAATTCAGAAATGGATACCAAGAGTTCTGGCTCCAAAAATTAATATCAGCTCTCCACCCTGGATTGTGGGAAATAGTACAGAAATTTTTAATTGCGTGTCCTTCATCATATTTGGCTGAGCGTGGGTTTTGTGCAGTAGCTAATTTACTGTCTAAGAGCGGTTTTACACGTACGAGAATTTTTACATAAATCATACCAAAAATTACCTCGAAAATTTTCGTAAGAATTTTTGTCGCAATACTTTCAGATCGTTTTACACAGGAATAAATTTTAACCGGAATTTTCACGATATTTGTTATTATAAGCAGGCGCATTTGTTAAATTAAATTGTTATTTGATTATGGTTATCATAGAAATCCTAAATAAATAGCAGTTAACCAATAAACCAGCAAAATATGGATCTTAATTGTTTAGATTTAGGTTACAACTTACAAGTGCAAATGGAAGTAACCTTATTCCTGCGTAAAACGACCTGAAAGTGTCGCGACAAAAATTCTTACGAAAATTCTCACCAAAATTTTCGAGGTAATTTTTGGTATGATTTACGTAAAAAATCTCGTACGTGTAAAACGGCTCTAAGAAAAGGAATAGACTACAGATCACTGAGCGTGGTGATTTGCAACTGATGCTAAGAGAGAGAATTAATTTTTAATTTTGTGATTATTAATAGACAATAAACAGACATATAAAATTGGTATAATTAACTATTATGTAAAGGGGGATTTTTTTTTCTTGTAAAGGGAGCGGTAGTCCATAAAAGGTTGGGAACCTATAATTTAGGGCGTGTACCGTAATTCACAAATAGCAACCAAATTCTCGGTTTTGTGTCCCGAATATAGCGGATTCCTGAAAATTATGATATTTACGAAACGCGGTTGCTGAAGTTTGGTTATTTTAGTTGTCACCAAAACAACCTCGCTCATTTTACGATTTTCTGATTTTTCTACCCCCCTCCACCGCGGAAACATAAACCAACCTACTTTATCTATGCATAAAACGTGGTCAATCAAAGCGCGTCGCATCCAGTAAAACCACATGGAGGATGGAGGTTATCTTTAAAAGTGGTACAAAACAAAAAAAAAACTTAACAAACTTGACATCAACCAAAGTGTCCCGTAAATTTTCTGAAATAATCGGCAATCATTAATAACCGCAAATAAATCGCAACTAACCATTTGGTTACAATTTTATATTTACGGTACGCGCCCTTAGATCATTTTTCTCAGTGTATCGCTGCATTGCGAAAAAAACGCCTTTAATCCAGGAAGTTGATACAGAAAGTGATTTTCACGATCAACATTAATTATTAACGTGGGAACTGCGGTACACATAGGTATAGTTTACTTTGTAAAATAAAAATATCAGAATGCAACGATTTTATTATATTAAACTATTATACACACAATTGTGTCTTTAATGAATAAATATTATTATTATTATTATTAACTACAAATCTTCGTTTAACACCCAAGTATTTTAATTTTTACAGGTTATTTTGTAAGAATAGATTACCTGATTTTCGTCAAAATCATATGTCAAAAAAATGTGCTTTTGTTATAAATTTATATTTGCGGTTATTTTGTATACTTTTTGTTTGTAAGTCTCTTAGCTTAACAAATTTTTGGAGTGTAAATTGGTTTACTTTCGTCTCTCCCCCTAATTTTGAGACCAGAAATTATTTTTATGTAAAATCCTAAAAATAAAGATTTTTTTTTGTTTTTTGAGTTTTCTAAATTTTGTACAAGGCGCGATGCGCATCTCTCAAACATTTTCTCAGCTAACTTGGTTACTGGATCGGCAATTAAGAGGAAATTAATTTATTTATTTGTAAAAATGTATCTATATTGCCACGAACCGATCTTCAAGAATTGGGATAGCACTAAGATATACAGGCTATTCAACGTAAGTAGTTCATTAAAAGTTTATGATGTTCTATTATTTACTTATATTTGAGAGTTTGACACCATTATTTGTTCGATTGGAACTATAAATGTAAAATACTTTAAGCAAAATACCACTTCCGGTTGACCGGAAATGGATGTCAACTTTGTTATTTTAAATAGAATGATATAATTTTTTATTCATTTCTGGATTCTACGGCCATAAACACGTTAGTATTCATTAGTTATTCCTATAGCTACATGTTGCCGTTTTTGAGTTATTTAAGTTTTTCTTTTTTTTTAGTCATAATCATTGTATCATTGAGAAATTAATATCTCGATTAATACTGCAAGTATAGACTCCAAATTTGCTATGTTATGAATGTAGATATAACTCTAAGAAACGGTACGCATACTTTAGATTCTAACATACAAGGTGTTCAAAACTGAGGAACAAAGTGACATATTTTCAAATGCAGAAAACTCATTTTTTTTTAAATGGAACACCCTGTATTTTAATTCGAAATTAGAAAGTAAATATCATCCCCTATCGTTTTATATCAGCATTCCCTATACCTATCTTTAATAGATTTTGAGATATGAGCGACTTTTTGTTAAACAGACTAAGTAGCCCTATCTTTAAATGTTTGTAGCTGGCTCTGAATGGGATTAATGTCAAATTCATGTATTATTCTTTGAATAACCATACAAGAATGTCGCTGTTCGAATAGTCATTTCTATCGCGACTGTGCCGATGTAGTGACAAAAATTAACAAAGCATGTGTCCAAATCAGGAATCTCAAGAGATTGCTTCCTATACATGCAATTCTGAGCTTTTGTTACAGCGAAGTGTATTGCCGGATAAGTTACGGAATTGCTTTCTGGGGCTCGTCGCCGCATGCTCGTGAGTTTTTTTTGGCACAAAAGAGAGTTATCAGATGTATTGCGGGGGTTGGATCTATTGATTCGTGTCGCCCACATTTTATCAGATATGAATTGCTCACGGTCCCGGGTATCTATATTCTCGAAATATTACTGTATATTTTCAAAAACTGTGATAATTTTATAAAAAACAGCAACACCCATTCTTACAAAACTAGAAATAGAAATGATTGTAGAACGCCACTAAACAAATTGTCTATGACCAGATCAGCGCCACTGTCTGTGGGGCTAACGTTTTTCAACTTGCTACAGGAGACGAGGGTTAAACTTATATAGGGTCTGAAAACATTTTTAAGCGGGAGATTAAACAATTTTTGAGGCAAAGCTGTGTTTATGACCTCGATGAGTTTCTTGTCAGTTTTCCGAGTGACTAACAGTAGGTCTATATTATACGCTGACTTATTGTTCTTCACTCTTTGTTTATTCTTTTTGTTGTTTGCCATATACAATTGACTATGTGTTATACACGTATGTATGTTTCATGTTTGTATTTATTTATAGTGACCTAATATATACCATTGACTGTGTACTATACACGTATATATGTTTCATGTTTCATGTATCATGTTTGTAATTATTTTTTGTGACGGAACCTACATCTAATGAGATTGAGAGGCCAATAAAGTTTATTATTGTTATTATTATTATTATTAATATTGCGTTGTACAAAAGTGTAATTACGATGATATACATAAATTTGACATTAATCCTATTCAGAGCCAGCTACAAACATATAAAGATAGGGCTGCTTAATCTGTTTAACAAAAAGTCGCTCATATCTCAAAATCTATTGAAGATAGGTATAGGGAATGCTGATATAAAGTGATAGGGGATGATATTCGCTTCATAATTTCGAATTAAAATACAGGGTGTTCTATTTAAAAAAATTGAGTTTTCTGCATTTGAAAATATGTCACTTTGTTTCTCAGTTTTGAACCGGTATGTTAGAATGCAAAGTGTGTGTACCGTTTCTTAGGGTTATATCTACATTCATATCATAGTAAATTTGGAGTCTCTGCTTGTAGTATTAACCGATATATTAATTTCTAAATGATGCAATGATTATTACTAAAAAAAAGAAATACTTAAATAACTCAAAAACGGCAACATCTAGCTATAGGAATAACTAATGAATACTGACGTATTTATGGTCGTAGAATCCAAAAATGAACAAAAAATTAGATCATTCTATTTAAAATAACAAAGTTGACGTCCATTTCCGGTCAATCGGAAGTGATATTTTGGTTAAAACATTTTACATTTATACGTTTTACATTTATAGTACAATCGAACAGATAATTGTGCCAAAATCTCAAATATAAGTAAATAATAGAACATCATAAACTTTTAATGAACCACTTACGTGGAATATCCTGTATAATTGTGGTAATTATAGTTAAAAAGAGGTATTCCTCTTGGAGTCTCTATTAATAAAGAGCTTAAGTGTATTGCTCTTTGAATGATTCCTGCCCCTGCAACCCGCGACATTAAAAGGTAAGTGTAATTATTATATATATAAATACCCCTGAGCTACTCCGTCACAATATGGTTGGAATCACTGGAAAAAAAATACCTTTATTACGAAGCCATTTCGGCTATTCATAACTGATTGATTTTCTCTGTCTGCATTTCTCTTCCTACATTTATATTTGTGTAGTTTTACTTTTTTATAACATTTTTAAATTTTGACATGTTTATAATTTTAATTATATTTAATTTTAAATGTTTGACTTAACAACTTTTTTATTTTTTTGTCGTCTTTAACAAGGCTCTGAAGATGGCTATTCGGCCGAAATATGTTAGCCAGTAATGACCATTTTTTTACCATTTGATATTTTATTATCACTGATTGATTTTCATTAATAAAGTAGGAATATTTCTTCTCATGGCTCTAAAGTTGTAGCATATAAAAAAATCTTAGTTATACATAACTTTCTCCTTTACACATTTTTTTTCTATAGTCAATAAATAGTAACAGAATCATAAGCGTGGAACGTATCAACTACAAAATAAAACCGTTTTTAAAATATCTAATTATCTCAGCATTTTTTCTGGCAAACGACTTTTTTCCATTCGTGTGTTCATCTGGATTTATTTAAATTGCGTATGTACTGATCTTTTTTGTTACTATATACTATATTACATAACAAAAGCATTTTCTAGTAAGGATGAAGGCTTTAACAAGAAAAATGCATGCGTGGTCCCCATGGTAGTCCCCTTATTTTGAGTTCACAACCAAAACAATTAGCCGATCTTACCTTGCCATAGTAAAGCAGATGCTATCGGGACCTCCTTGTAATGCCCATACTGCGTATTCGAATAAGGAAATTATGAAAAGATAGATTAGTCTCATTCTTCTGTAGATGATCGGTTGTTATAGAATGTTAATGTCTACGGTTTGGCCGAAACGTGTTCTATAAATAAAAATATCGTTACTGTAATTATTAACATTATTAGCAACGTATAATCGTGTATATGTACAACTTACAGTTACCATAATTAGGCGAATTAATTCAATTGCAAACAAAGGTATCGTAGATGAAAAGCTAATAAATATGGAATATCTACTGGATAACTTCTATGTTGCATAACGAAAAGCATACGGCAAAACTATTTAATATACGATGGCAAATATTTGTATTTTGATAAGTATACGATAAAATTTAATATCGTACGGGGTTTGTTGTAAATTGTGAGTTACATTTTACGTGAAATATTCGCGAGGATATCAGTGGCGGCTCGTGAGTTATGAAAGAGGGTGGGCACAAAATAAGAACTTTCCTATTTTTTTGGTACATAAAATCCATTCTCCTATTTTTCATGCTGGAAAAGACATCTATGACTTTGTTGCGTGTTAAAAATGCGTTCAGTCGATCTTCTGACATTGTGCTTCTAAGAAAAGTTTTAATGCGTTTGAGGGTGGAAAAACATCGTTCACATTCTGCTGTCGACATGGGGGTTGTACAAATAATATCCAACAGTTTGTATGTTTCCGTCAAAACTTTTTTTAGGTTGTTGTCTGTTATGAACACTAAAAGTGACAGAACACCACCTACACCTACGTCACACATGCCATCGCGCTCATAAATTACTGAAAGTTCACTTTTCAATTTTACGCTGTCCAACATAGGATAAGATTTTACAGATTTTTATATACATACTTAACCGACGCAAAATATGACGATTTTTTTATCCACATCTTCGTTGTACTTATTTTAAGTCGCAAATAAGCACTGTCTAACTATTCACGTATGTCCACTTTGTCTAAAAAATTAAAATCCACGCATGCATTCATGTGAGAAACGGAATTTTCGGGTTTCTTTGCCCTCTCTGCGATATGCGTTAAATCATTCAACCCTTGTTTATTCCACGCACTAACCTCTTCCTTAAAAATTAAGCAGATAAAACAAAATAGTTTATTTCTTAGTGAACATCCGCACGTCCACTCATATTTTTCACATGTATTTTTATTGAATACTCTATTGTAAGTTCGAGTTTTACTTGGGGAAGTGTAGTTTATTTGAAGATCAGGAATAGGCCTTCCTTTCTTCTTAATTAAAAGTTTTTTCTCAAATGAGAGCGGGTTTCTTTGCACACAATTAACTTCCATCATTAATAATAAACGTCACTTCAAGCCTTTGAAATCACATAAGATAAGATAAGATAACACGAAATTGCGTGCCCCAAAGCGACCGTATAAGGTCGAAGTGTGCGAAGATAAACGGAGCCATCCGATTCATACTAGAAATAGGTACATCGGAAATAGTGCCTCGGAACATAGTTTTGAGCGTTCGCATATACGCTAACGTCTGCGGTGCGGAAGGAAACTTTGATACCATCGTTATAAAAATACGTAAAATTCATAAAAAAAAAATAATGCACTGAATTACATGCGAATGTCTTTCTGTGTTTATCTTGGTGGTTGGGTGAGCACGTGCCCTTGTGCCCTTTAGTACCAGCCGCCACTGGAGGATACTATAGAGCAGGAGTTCAAGTATTTTCAGATAAGTTGAAAAATATCTATTTTATTTAATTATTTTTGTTTTCATTTTATTATTTTAGTTAAAGTTACTTGAATTGTATTTCTATATATTCTTCTTTTTTATTTAAAAAAAAAGGGAAATTTCTTGGGTAGCGGCATTTATTTAACAATCTATCCTCCTTTAAATACAAAAACGTTTCGATGCTTTAGGCATCTTTTTCAATTTGCCTCTATTCTGTAACAAGTGATTTACATGTAACTAATGTAAAAAGACGTACACACTAAATAATTATAAAACAATTTATGGACAAACTAAACAGATCACAAATGAAATAAAAACAGAAAAAAGGAAAACCTCGATAACAGTATATCTTGGGAGAAAAAAAAACTTACTTGGTAAAATCCAATTGTATGTTCGTATAGAAACATAAAGTCAACAGTTTTAATTTTAAATTTTACATTTTATATTATCGGTTTTGAGATTTTTAATTCCATCATTTATGTGTTGTGTATATCGTTTAAGGTGTTGTTTAAGTACTTAAAGATTTCAAAATACTTCAATGTCATATGTTTGTAGTAGGGTTATTTGTGTTTATACATTCCACTATTTAGCTATATACAGGTGTACTATTTAATGTGATATTTATTTTTGATAATTTTCAATAATGGTGTAGTATAAACTTGGTAAATTTAATATGTCTGTTTTATCGTTACATGCATTTTTGTTGTTTTTAATATGTATTGATTCTTGTATTTCTCTTGTTCTTTTATGTTTTTCTTTATCCAAAATTTCTGTGTTTTCAAAATCAAAATTATGACATTTAGATTGTGCGTGTTTTTTAGAGCTGTGATATTTTTTGAATATTTATGACCTTTTAGTCTTTCTTCTAGATATTGTGACGTTTGTCCAATGTAAGCGTTGTTGCAGTCCTGGCAGTTTATTTTATAAATGACATTTGACTGCTTTTTGTTTTGGGTTTTGCTTTTTAATTTAGAATGTATAGATAATCACCTAACACCAATTTATGGTATAGGTTATTCTCGATAATATATACATATATATGTATAGATAAGAGATTATTTGTATTTTTGTGGGCTATTTTTATATCATATTTTAATAAGGCTTTATCTAAGTTATGCGATAACCCATTTATATCTGTGGTGATATTTACAGGCTGCCAACCGAACATACTGACATACCCATACCCAAACAAAGGAACAGTCGTTGTATTGCACAGAACGATTGTCATAACTACAGTTGGGCAATTGTCCGGCGGAGCAGATACGTATTGCGACGCGGGCCTCAAATAATGTAATATAAATAAAGCAGATCAATCGTATTATTGCAATTTAGTATGTATTTATAAAGCATAAGTCAAATTAATAGAGTTGTGCAAATTGGGGACAAAATCGGACAAAGCGGGCGAATAAACGGGCCACCTTGCGATTCATTTGCGTTTTATATCACTAAATATTTAGATAAAATAAACATTTTTTCATTTTATAAGAAAAACAGGTACTGTTGTTACTGACTTACAACTCTACGGTTCATCTGCTGAGTTGGAGCACACGTTCTGAATAAGTACCTGCCGCGCCGGAAAATTTGCCCAACGCTACTCATAACACTTGAACCCTAATTAGTAGTTGGTGTGTGTTCGTGTCAGAAATTAGTATTCATCGAAAAGATCGACAATGGATATGATGTCCACTCAGATGAATATGTGATACTTTTAAAATGGTCTTTACTTTAAAAACACTTTGGTGGCATCGCAATTAATACAACGTTTATTTTGTTCGTTCAGGGTATTAATTTCAAATAAATAGGTATTACAAGAAACAATGGCGTAGAACAATTAAGTAAAATTGAATGATTTCTTTAAATATTTTTTAAAAAAGTATAACAACGAAACACAATACGCGAATTTATCAAAATACATACCCTCGAAAGTAATTATAAAACTTGGTATGGAATTCAAGTACAACAACAAGAGTTTGCGCTGAATAATAGGGCATTTCCCTTTTTTTTATTTTGAAATTTGCACGCACTTGAATTATATGAATATCGGCGGTACGAAGCCACAAAACACTGTAAATAGTCAAGCATACGTTGATTTAGGTAGGAAACTAAGAAATTTGCCAAAAATAAATCACAAACTCAAATTAAGAGAGCGCACACAGTTGCAACGCGATATAAACTGGAAGCCTTGAATGCCCTGTCAAATCCCTGTGATTATCATGGTATAATACAAATAATACGGTATGACATAGATAACCTTTATAGATAAGACACTGAATGTTAAACCAAATATTATACAAGTATACATATGGTCAAAGAAATGTTCCACGGGCGCACTATAGGTGGCACCACCAGCATTTTCTATTGTTGTGCATATGTAGTGGTAATCATTTTCCATAAGAGAATATTTGTGGTGCCATCTACAGTGCGCCCGTCGAACATTTCTTTGACCATATGTATACTTGTATAATATTTGGTTAAACTAATCAGATCAAGTTTGCGCCCTCTATCGGCTTGTGGTGAACTAGTTTGAATTTTAAACCTGTATGCCTATCCATATAGTCTGTGATTTAAGTAATACATATATAAGTAGAATGTATACTACCGTTTTAAATACTTACCTTACTCTTTTTCACTTTAACAGTTTGCACAAAATTAGTATAGGTATATAAATAATAAGTGCTAATTTACAAACAAAATGGTACCTAACGGAAATATATCACATTCTTTAAAATTAAAATTAATTTTAGTGGCATCTAAATGTTTGAACAGCCTTTGAAATTCTTCACATGATGTTGCTTTTTTTTTAATCTTCTCTGTAAAGTAAGATTTGCCTTTTTGTGCACTGCATACTTTTCCTTATACGTTTTGGCTTCTTGGAATACCATCGTTCCAATCGTGCTTTTGGACTTTCATTCATTCATTCATTCAAGTTAGGGTGGGTACTTGAGCTTGGTGCTCATTATACCATCCCTATTGATTCTCTTATTTCCTCTCGAGCAGCTTGGTGTTCTCTATAAAGCCCAGTATCTTGCCCAGTGGCAACTTGAGGACCTTCGAGGGCTCCAATAGATCTCTCTCGAAATATTTCTGCCTGAGTACCTTCAGTTCCTCACATGTGCAGATTACATGTAAACTCGTTTCCTCCTGTAGTTCGCATCTTCTACACCACGGTTCGCTTACACGGCCTGTGTTGTATAGATGCTTTTTCAGAGGGCCGTGTCCAGTTACCAACCCCGTAATGATTTTAACTTCTTTCTTACTGCGCTTGAGTAGGTTATCAGAGAAACTGCCATCCCCATCCCCTATCAGCGTTTTGGTATGAAGTTGACCTTCAGTCGACCTCCATTTCTTTGTACTTTCTTTATCTAACCCGGTCCAGATCTTCCTTCTTGCGGAATCCTTAGTAATCCCATATCTCTCAAACTGCGTAGCACTGTGCAACTCGAGGGCATGCACCTGGGAGCATGTGAAATCGAAGAGGGGGACTTACCTAGACTCGGGCCCTCTGACATCCTACACTTTCTAAAAGGAATAGGATTGGAAGGCCAGCTGTAAAGCAGCAAGAATAGGGGACACAATAGATCTTTTAGGTCGCAGTGTAACACCACCCTTCTATTTACATACAATCCCACATACGGGCTCTGGACCCATGAAGTATCTCTTAGAGCCCTCCTTGGCTAGTTCATCGGCTATTACGTTGCCCTTTATATCCTCATGTCCCGGCACCCAAATCAGAGACACCGTGTTGTCTCGTGCCAGTGCATTGAGGGATTGTTTGCAGTCCCTAACTAGTTTTGACCTAGTTACAGGGTTCGAGACTGCCTTAATGACAGCCTGGCTGTCAGTCATTATATTAATTTTCCTCCTCATGTAGCCCCCTTTTGCAATCATTTCTGCACAGGCTGCAAGAGCGAATACCTCTGCCTGGAAGACCGTTGTATGTTTCCCTAGGCTTATGAATATCCTTTGATTAGGACTGGGCCCACAAATACCGGCTCCTGTCCCCTGGCTGGATTTGGATCCATCCGTGTACCAGCTTTCGTTAGCAGTGATCTCACTACGTGCCTGGTCTCTGTTCGGTATGGAGATTTTCACCTTTTTAGTGAAGATAATTTCGGGTGCCATGCTGTCTGTGGGCATTTGTAGCAATGGCCCGTCCAGCAACGTGCCCGTAGTATAAGTGTGTCCTCCCACCCTGAAGTTGGGATGCCACAGGTTGTTGGCTTTCAGTCTAAGGATCGCATTCATTGCCTCCGCTCTCACATAGAGTTCCAGCGGGGGGAGGCCCACAATGGTCTCCAAAGAGGCGGTCCCTGTACTGTTAGTTGCGCCAGTGATACCCAGCAATGCCTGTCTCTGGACAGCGGTTAGCAGCTTCGCTGCGGAGGACACTTCTGTCCTCCTCCACCAGACTACTGCCCCGTATGTTATCGCTGGTCTTATCACGGCAGTATATAGCCAATGGATCACCTTCGGCTTTAATCCCCAGGTTTTGCCAGCAACTCTCCTGCAGCGCCAGAATAGTTGCGTGGCCCTGGTCGTTGTTTTAACTAAGTGATTTTTCCAGCTCAGTTTCGCATCAAGGGTAACACCCAGATACTTTACTTCCTTGGTTAATTGTAACTCCTGCCCAAACAGTCTAATGCCGCCTAGGTCATTGAGTTTTCTCATGTTGGTAAAGGCAACCAACTTTGTTTTTTGTGGATTAACTGAGAGTCCTTGTGAAAGGCACCATTCCTCCACCATTCGCAGTGCATTACGCATGATGCTCGCCACCACGCCTGGGAACTTCCCCCTAGCTATGATGACAATGTCATCAGCGTACCCCGGCGTCCATATTCCTTTGTCGTTTAATGATCTGACGAGATCATCCACGACCAAGCTCCACAGCAGTGGTGACAGTACTCCCCCTTGAAGACACCCTCTAGTGGTCCTCATGGCGATATTTTTATCTAGCATATTGGCATAGACCACTCTGCCTCTTAGCATGCAGTCAACCCATCTGCTAGTCGTGTGGTCAATGTTCCGTTCCATTAGTGATCGGTTGATCGAGGGCGTTGATGTGTTATCAAAGGCGCCCTCGATGTCTAAAAATACTGCAAGGGCAACTTCCTTTTGATGTAGGCTCCTTTCGAGTCCTTCCACCAAACAATGCAGGGCAGCCTCTCCTGATTTGCCCCTTTGGTATGCCCATTGCAGAGGATGCAGAGGATATCTCGCAAGTGCTCCTTCTGTAATGTTTAGGTGTATAATTTTTTCCATAGTCTTCAGCATAAAAGATGTGAGACTAATTGGTCTGAATGATTTCGGATGATAGTATGTGTCCTTCCCAGGTTTCGGAATGAACACAACCCTAGTATCTCCCCAAGCCTTGGGAATGTAGCCCAACGCATGGCTAGCTCTAAATATCTCCAAGAGGGGCCCCATGATGTCTCCAATTGCCTCCTGTAGCAATCTTGGAAACACGCCATCTGGTCCCGGTGATTTATACGGTTCAAACGACTCAACTGCCCAACGAACAAGATGAGGTTTGAAAATATCGTTTGATTTCCTCCAATCTTCCATAGACGCCCTCCTCACTGCGTCTGATTGGTTTGTTTTACCGAAGTCCACCCTGTCCGAGCCGGGAAAGTGCACGCTGAGAAGGTACTCAAGAGTCTCCTCCGCAGTGGTTGTGAACCTCCCGTCCGGCAGCTGAATGGACTTGAGTGTATCAGAAGAGTCCTTCTTCAGAATCCTGTGAATTCTGACCATGTCAGGGGACACTTTCTATGTCCTCACAGAAATTTCTCCAGGCCTTCTTCTTCGATTCTTTAATTCTTTTGTTATAGGTACCTAGTTTAGCCTTATAAGCTTCCCAGTTTCCCGTTTTTTTCGCCCTGTTAAATAACTGGCGTGTTTCTCTTCTGAGAGTGTTCAGCTCTTTGCTCCACCAAGCGGCCTGTCTTGGCGAGCGACGCTCCCTTAGTGGACAGTTGTTTTCATGGCACGAGAGGATGGTCCCTTGCAACCATACAAGGGCCAACTCTAGTTCCTCACTATTCCTGATCCTTACAGGATAGTTACGGGCTGCTGCAGAGAGATCTTTCCTGTAGGACTCCCAGTTAGTCCTTCTGGAATCCCTGTACGTTTTTAGCTCCGTTGTGTAGTTAGAAATTTCATAGGATATGTACGCATGATCAGACAGAGATGGATCATCTGATACGTGCCAATTCCTGATGTTTTCCCGCACCCCTAGAGTGCAGAGAGTTATATCAATTAGTGATTCCGCCCTCGATGTTCTAAACGTCGGTTTGTCGCCACGGTTCAGACAGTCAAGTTCAGTACCACATAAATATTCAAATAGAGACTTACCTCTTGAATTATTGTCCCTACTGCCCCATGTCACATGATGAGCATTGGTATCAGCCCCAACAATTAGTTCCAGCTTATTCTTGCTGGTGAACGCCACTAGGGTCTCCATATTAGATCCTGGCAGTTCTTCTGGTGAGTCGATGGGTAGGTACAGAGACGCAACTATCGTCTCTAGTACCTCTCCATCTATTGTCACTTTAAGTCTGGCTGCCGTCATGTCTCCGGTACACAGTTCCATGATTGGCATCACGTCCAGATCAGATCTGAAACAGATACAAGTTCTGATTTTAGCGTTAGGTGCACCCACTATCAGCTCCCTTCCCTTAATCTGCAATCCTAATACTTTACCTTTAGAAATCCACGGTTCCTGGATTAGTAGGATGTCAACGTCTTCAGCCAGCACCCTTTGACAGAGTGCCGCCGTGGCTGTCTTCTTGTGCTGAAGATTGATTTGCAAAATCTTCAGCGCCATTTTAATTCCCAGATGCCGACGTCTGAGGTTCTCCTGAGGTTCCCTCTTCCCGCGTACTGGGTTTATTTTTCTTGAGAGTCACAAAACTGGCCCTCTGATCACGGTAATACGGTTTCCAACCAGCCCGCACCAACGTTTCCTCAGAATCCTTGTCAATCCGAAGACTCACGTGCAGTCCTTTGTCGGAAGACTTGGAGCCGGGGGTTGCCCAACGGTCGACCCTGAGCCCCGGATTCTGTCTTTCGAGCCGCTTCAAACCTACTGTCAGATCCTCCTTCGTAGTCTCTGGTAGGAATGCCAGCACTCACTGTTGCTTTGGAAGCTCATCACTTCTGATCAGCTTCCAATTTGTTGCTTGTGCGAGATAGTCTCTCGTTGTGTTGAACGAGTCCTCCTCCGCACAGATTACACCATAGTAGTCGTCCATGAGGCGGGAGGATTCAAACCTCGGCGCCCTGTCCACTCTATCTATGATGCCCATCAGGGCCTCTCTGATGGCTCCCACGGATTCCCCAGTCACCACGCTGGGCGGGTAATCCTTTGGGATAATGGCTGCTTTGATCCCCTTGAGGGCAGCCTTGTAATTCGCGACCCCGGTATTCTTCTCAGCAGTCTCACTGTCAGACCGCTGTGCAAGTTCCGTTGTTGATCTGGTTTCTGGAGTCTCTTCAGTCTCCATGCGTTGTGGATTCTCTTCAGACTCCAGTGTTAAAGGTTTGTTTTCTCTGTTTGGTTCCATAATGACTCCCACGAGTATGGAAGAAGTATTTCGTCGATGCCTACAGAGCTCCCATTATAGGCACAAGGCGTGTATACAAGGGGGTGCCGCCTGTTGCTCCCAGGTTGGTACCAATAATAACTGATCATCTATTCAGCCACGCATCCCTTCGGCTTGACCCCCTCCACCTTAGGATTTAGGTTTTTCTTGAGATTGTCTCCTCTTGGTCCGGACGGTGAAGCCAAGACCCCCCACCCTGTCCGTCTGTGAGAGATGTCTACAAACAGCAGAAGGAGCATGGTTTAACAGCAACCGTTCACTCAGTGGAACAGAAGCTGGCATCGTAAAACCCCGGTGCAAGCCCTAAGCCACGACACTACAGCTGGGCCGGGAGGCTGGTCCGCGGACCGGCTTTCACCTAGGCCATAGCGGGTTTAGTCGCTCAGGCACATCCATGCACTCTCCACCATATTGCGGGGTTTAGACCGCTCAGGTCTCTGGGTCATGGTATCTGGTAGGCTTATAACCTGTCAACCCAGGGCATCTGTTCAGGATTAAAGAATCAAGCCAGGTGCGCTGGGCCTCCCTATCCGCCACCTGGGAACGCGCCCGATAGGTGCCACCCCTTTTGGACTTAAGTGTCTTATTCTTGTTGCACCAACACGTGCAAGAAGTCCTACAAAAAAAATATAAATTAATTTAATACACAGAATTAAATAACTTTCATTACCACATTGTCGTCTTGGAGTTTTTGCAATTCTACGACTTGTAGTTGGGATTTGACTTATATCAGTTGATAGCACTGGTGATGATAATACACTTTTGGAAACATCTATGTAAAAAGGGTCCAACATGAGACAATTTACTAAATGTATATTCAAGAAAGCCGGCAGTACGGCTGAGAAGAAAGGGTGCATCATTGCCAATCTTGAAAGTCAAGCAGCAATATGCGGTACCGGTTGCTGGTTGGGTCACCATTCGGACAACACTTCTCAGTGGCTCGGTGTGTTCCGGCACTCTAGCCAAGGGCCTTCAAGGCCTGTAGTGCTGAGTTATTATTATTATTATATTCAAGAAAAATACCTATAGAAGTTTCTGTACCTGATGTTGATGGTAATGGAGAATGTAGTGTAGTTTGTGACATAGCATCGGTACCTAAACATATACTGCGATAAATGTTGCATTAAAATCAAAATAAAAAAAATTACCATATTGTTGCTGTGGGGTACTTTCAACTTTATGTAGTGGTTGTATAATAGCAGCAGCTGTAAGAATTGAAAATATGTAGATATATAATATTGAAAGGCAATAAAAACAAGAATAAAATGCCTGAAAAAATAACCTTGGGTAAGCTGTGGGTACCAATCGATTGTTCGGTCCAAAATCCGATTCCACAAAGTGAAGTCTACATACTCGACGATTTGCATATACCATAGTTGGAGATAAATTAAATAGTTCATTGTTACCACAAAGTTCAAGCCATTTGGAATACAGAGGTAAATTTTTAGCTGGATTCTGAAATATATGCAAACTTCTTTTCTTACTGTAACAAGTTTTAACAACACAAACCCCAACCATATTGTATGATACTGTCGCAAGACTGAATTAGTGAAGCCTCCTCACCTTGATGATAGGTTCTATATGACCTTATTGCAATAAATCCTGAAAGAAACAACTATGTATCTATTTATTATAATTATCTTACTTACTTACACCTCTGCCAAAATATTTTATAGACCATGTACAATCAAGAAATACAGTCAACAAAAACAAAAATATTCCAATTCTGAAACAAACAATCATATACTTTTCTTTCTTTTTATTGTTCCCGCACTTTCACATACCTTAAATAAATAATAAGAAAACACTAACAAAAAAAATAATCCATAATATAAAATAAAAAAGTTCAAATAATAAAAAATAACCAATAAACAAAAAGCAAACAAAAAATCGCACACTCTCAACTTGCACCAACGACTAAACAAATTGAAATGATGCAAAATGGCGAAACGCGAGGTAGTGACGTCAACTGGATATGAATATAAGCGCCTCTAACGGGAAGGGGCTAATCAATACGAATATTCACCAATGAAATGGGACCACCGTGCGGTATGCTTACGCGCATATCGAAATTACGTCAGATAGGAACAGTGTTGCCAACTCGTGGGAAGTTTTGAAGTCGAAAGGAAAAAGGGAAATAGCATGATATTCGTGGACATTTTTTTTTTGTGCATAGCCATGTGCTAAAGATTATTTAATCAAATTAATGATTCATTAATCGGTTTGAATAATAGTTTGTGATGCATTTTAAAAGTAAAATATTTAATTAACAATAGAATTGCATATCGTGCAAACACGCCGTTAGAACACAAATGCATGCTATTCTGTATATCAGAAATTATCTACTAATAAATTATTTGTTAACGTTATTTATAGAGTGGTGTGACTATACTAGCTCACTACTTTATTTTACTAGTATAGGACTGGATCCCAACCGGGTCATCACGAGATACGCAAGAGCATACCTTGTATATTTGTACCATGGTATTTACTATGTTTCTACATTCGTGGGAATTTTGTTAAAAAAAAGGGAAATTTTGATAGTTCTCGTGGGAAATTCTATACTTAAAGGTTGGGAACACTGGATAGGAGCATAAATGGCGGCACATATATAATTATTATTATTTATACTGTGGTGATTATTAAATTATCATTAGCTGCGTTCAAGGACTTACGGCGTTGGAAACGATAGCCGCTAGCGCTGCGACCGGCGCTGAAACTCCCTGAACGCTGAACGGTTCATAAGAATAGCCTTTGCTTACTTGTTTGGTGCGTTTGATAGCGACATTTTCAGAAATGTGCTATGTTGATAGGTTATGTTGCTTGCTCAAACCTTTTGTTCAAAACACACATCACAAAACTGTGGGAAATAAAAGCAACCATAGTAATTAAAACTTTAAAATAAGTTTAATTTATTTTGTATAAAGTAGGTTAACTTCATGGTACAAATGATGCAATTATTCATAACTACCAATTAATGTAATTCAAATGCAGCTTTGGTTTAAAAAAGCCCGTTTTATGTTGAAATTTACTTTATCGATCTTGTCGCCATCTAGTAGCGCTCGTGTTTATTTCTACAATTGTAGCGACTTTCGTGTGTGTTTACAAAGTGTTTTCGTGTTTTCTTCTAGAAAATTGAATCGTGAAAACACCTTAACGCTTTTAAAATATGTTCCGTAACCCCGTCCGGATTTTCTAAACTTACCTTTCGCATTAACAAAACCCTACGGTCGAAATCGATTTTAATATATTAATAATTATATATGTGGCGCCATTTATGCTCCTATGTGACGTGACTTCCATATGCGCGTAAGCATAACGTATTATTTGTACCGTGGTAAAGTTTTTGTTTGTAAACAAATTCAAATAGTTTTAGTTACAATTTCACCCACCTATGCGACACTGCGAAGTTCCCTGGTGGGATACGTTTGAAACCCATGTTTCCGACGATGTGAAACCACTACTTAGATGTATATACCATGCTTAAACACTTGTAATTTTAAAAGAATTTTATGAATATTTCCGGTTGTTTTTAAAAGGTTTCCTATACCTAAATTCCCACGTTCTCTTCACTATCATGACGATTTTTGCCACTTTGCCGCTTATATTCCGCAGTTGCAGTTACCCGCCAATAATGTTAAAACGCAGTCATCTTTGTTCTGCAAAACGTAAGTAATAAATTTTTATTTTTAATTTAATTTACTAGATTTAATGCAAAATTTTCGTTGTGTATATATAAATATATACATTGTATGTATAATTGTCATTATAAATAAAAAATTGTATAAATAAGAGGTATATCACAAATCACACGAAAGCCACACGAACAAAACATTAATACATAAAATGAGTAACAATACTAATAATAATAATACAAAAATATATGTGGGTAGTGATTGTCAATCATGATTATATTGTAGATATTCATGTACACTATAGAAAACGTTATTTAACAAAAATTGTTTTATAAATTTGCTGAACATTTTTACGCTAAACTGCTTAATTCGGTCAGGTAATTTGTTATACAGTGACCGGCATAAATATTGCAACATATGGGAAATTTTTTTATTATTAAAATATACTAAAACTTTTTTGGGGGAATATGTTGTGCATGTCTAGAAACCCCAAATTTTTTTAATTTACCGCCATACTAGTGGTCACATGACGTGTGTCAAAATGAATTTTGGGGTTTCTAGACATGCACCACCTATCCCCCAAAAAAAGTTTTAGTATATTTTAACAATAAAAAAAAATTCCCATATGTTGCAATATTTATACCGGTCACTGTATAATTTAACTCCACGAGAGTCTATTGATTGTTGAGTCCTTTTTAAACGATGGTGTGATGTCCTATGCCTAAGATTCACAGAAATTGCAAATCCTGGGTATCAAAGTATTGATAGACTTAAAGAATGAATTCGTTGTCGTAGGTTCCTAACATATAAACCAACGCAACGCTGAAAACTTGGAAGGATGTTATACTTATATGATACCGCAGAGGTACAAAATATGCTCAAGGCATTTTGATAGTTCAGATTACAAATAATCATTATTTAAAAATGTATTTTAAGTGCGATGCTATTTTTCTGGCAACCTCCTTTAATAATTTTAATGATGAATTGTCTCCGTTATCACCTACTTTTGAAAATTAATCAGGTATTTTGCTACTTTTAAAACAAGATAATAACAATTTAATTTCAAATTCATGTCATTTACCAATTTATCATTATTATCGGGTACAGTTTCATCTCTAAACAATGACTTCTTCACCCCTTTCCTGCCACTCACACAAAATAAAGAAGTGTTTGTTAATTGTATAACTTGTAGACGACGTTATTTGTTTAAATTAGATATGTCTGTGATTTCTGCAAGCATATTTCATTGTCAGATGAATGATAAGAAACACGTTACGATTATTAGCGAAAAAAATTACAATCTTATCAAAAAATGAATTACAACTATAATCACGACATTGTTAAATTAAATGTAAGTTGTAAATACGACATCTTAGCAGACGTATCACACTGATGAGATTATGGAAAATCGAAGCATATCTAATTTTTAAAATCTGGCGCCATATTTCGCATGGCTTCGCTGCCGCCCCGTCCATGCCCCGTCACGTAACACACGTACGAAGATAAAATATATATTGTGCAAGCGTATAACAACTGCATATAATTGTACAACTGTCAATTGTGTACAACCAAATCAGTATCATAACATAAGTCATCGCGCACTATCAGTGTGAAATTGACTATTTCAAAATCTACTCGGTTAGATGTTTACTCGTCACCGGCTGATTCGCATGTTGATATTTATTTTAACCTTTGTGTTACCTGTGTAAAGCTTTCGTGGAATATTTCGGTTTTGTGGACTTATTATCAGAAATGTTATTATTTTAGTGTGTATTACTATATTTCTTTTTGCATTAGCCATTGTGATTTGAGTGTTTTAGTTCTTCTTTTTTTATGTATACCAATAGACGACCTTTTTTTAAAGAGAAGAACATGCTCAATAGATATTTCAAAGATATTTTTGCAAGAATATCGTTTCGCAGTTTATTTGACATTAAGATTATTTTTAGAACCGAGTTCAGGGAAAATGTGAATATATTCAAAATTACCGGTTATAATCACATGCCAACTTCATAGTGTACATAAAATATGTTGGATGAATCCAAGGTTCGTATATACTAGGTGGCCTCATAACTTTTCAGCCAATTATGAGAAGGAGCGTGAACACGTCATCACGTATGCTGTGTTTAATAAGTAAAGTCGTGCATATATGTAAAAACAAATGGCGATTTGTACTCCCAGACCATTGATTATATATAATTAGATAAACCAACCAAGCATTTATGAAAACCTAACTACATAGGCGTACTCTAGTGGAGAGTGGCACATTCATTGAATTTACAACTTGTACAGTGACTATCTAGTATATAATCACTGAACTTGTATATCTACGGAACAAAAAACAAATGTCGTTTTTTTGCGTGTCTAAACGTCTAAAAACGTAAAAAGTAATAAACAGATGTTAAAAATGTGATATATGCCGGTAAATATATCGAGTATAAATTGTGTTTCAACTAATAATTTTAAATCAAAAATTTCTATACCTTAACCTTATTTTTTATTCTGGTATATAAATTAAAGTAAAACCAAACTAATGGCTTACTAAATACTTTATAATATATACAGCGTGAGCGCAAACAAATATCATTTATGCTGGAGCTTTTATTAGTAGTTTTAGGAGAAAAAGTTGTGAATAAAAGTTGAAGTACTAATTATTTTACATAACTTTTATAAATAAATATAATATAATAAATATATAACATAATAATATAAAAAAAGAAAGGGATATATAACATACAGTGATCGGTAGAACGTGCACATCATATGTGAAATTTGTTTGTCTTTGAATTTAGTAAATCTTTCTTCTTACGAATTGCCTCTACATGTCTAGGAACTAAAATAACCCTCATCAAATCTGCCTAAAATTTAATTGTATACCAGGGAAGGTCAAAAATATGAAACTACGCTAAGGGTAAAGTATCTCATTTTTTGGGGTTTAGAAGATTCTTTTATGAGAAAATGTTGTTTCAAATTTAACGCTATGTCCAATTATGAAGATTCGTTTAATTTTAGCAAAAAAAATTAATCGCTTTTTTCGGAATTCCTGTATACAAAATTGATCCTGATCATACAGCTGTCATATGCTATCCTGAGAGGAAATCATATGCGTACAATACCATAATTAGTTATTTTCAAAAATGTTATAGCTTTGAAAAGTAAAACTTCAAAATAATATGTTTTGCTTTCAAATAAAACAAAATAATAATATCTAATTAAAATTATAAAGAGCTTACTTCATAAATAACAGACCCTTAGATCTTAGATCGAGAGAGAGATTAGAGAGAGAGAGAAAAGACATTCACCCCTCTGCTTACTTTGAACAAATAGGAAATAAATATTTTTTTGCAAATACTACGTTATCACAACATGCGGAATATCGTCACCTAGGAAAAAGTGGAAGTTATGAAAACACATGTTCTTGGTTCAATAAGTTATTATGTCTTAAAGTCTACACATACTTTTTTAGGAGGAAAAACGGGAGTGAGAACTTATTAATGTTATATAAATAAACATTTACTAATACTATTTATTCAAACTTACAATAAAAAAATAAAAATTAAAGTATTTCTGTATTGGTCGAAAATCGAACGTAAACATAGACTTATTAATATCATACTGATTTTCACCTTACGATTATATGTCCTGTACGATTTATTTTATATTGTAGATAGCTGTAGCATGATAACAATATAATAGAATAACAATTAAGGCATGAATGTATCGATAGTTTGTCTGCAGTTTCTTACAATTATCAAGATTTACAATTTGAATATTTCATATAAGGCGCGGACAATGTATATGCGTGGTAAACAGCATCATCTGTTATTTAGAAGCGTAACACTGTTCAAGCTAATGAGTTAACATAGGTTGAGATCTTAGATCTCTCACTTATATTTTGGACCAGGAAACGGTGGCGGCACTATAGCGGCGTGGTCCAAAAGCTCAAATTTAAGCGTTGCCATTGCCTCTTATGGACGTGATTTATCTATATTATATATAATCAATGTCCCAGACTAAATATTTATTTTTTTACAAAAATCTTAATTTAGGAATTTTTTCAATTAATGTTATGTCAAGCAGACCGTGTCTTGAAATATAATTTCAAGTTCCTTTTATTATTACAGAATACCCCAATACCATATTATATAGTCAAAGAAATGTTCCACTAGCGCACTATAGATGGCACCGCAGTATTTTCTTATGGAAATATTACCACTACAAACGTACAACAATAGAAAATGCTGGTGGTGTCATCTATACTGCGCCAGTGAAACATTTCTTTGACTCGAAAATGATCGCGAGGCGCCTCATTACTACGTCATCGCGTATCTACCCTCCCCTTTCCCCGGGCCTCCCTTGCAAGTTACAAGGCCACCTAGTATATACGAACCTTGGGATGAATCTACTTCGTTTAAAGATGGCGCAAGGTCAAATTTTTGTGTCTCCAGAAAACCTATGTAAAAAAAATCTCATGTACGTAGTGATTTGACTTTTACTGTGGTACAACGTTCTTTAGTGTGAAGGGGCCGCTAAACCTAGAAAATCGACCGCTTAAGTTAAGCTACACTTTGCGATATTTAAGTAGGGTTGCCATATTTTCAAAAGCAAAAATACGGACAGTGCACTATATCAATTAACATTTCCGTTAAATATTCTTCAATATTCACTTGAGAGATATTGTTTAATTATTAATATTATTATATAAAAATATAGATATATATCTCTTCAGACGTGATGCTACTGGAAATGCAATGTTAACGCACATCATACGAATGTTTGAATGCTAAAATAACTATAAAACGACAAAAGTACGACATGAGTACGACAAATTGGAAACTAGAAAAAAAATACGGACGCCTTGCAGAAATACGTACAAACTACGGACAGTTTATAATCTACGGACAAAGCTTACAAAATACGGACTGTCCATAGAAAATACGGACGTATGGCAACCCTATATTTAAGGGGTACCTAACTTACGGTGTAAAGAAATTTTCAGATCTAAGTCGGGCTTTATGGTTAAGCCATGCTTAAATGATGTGGTGCAAATGGACATAAATGTCTATCATACGAAATCGTAATATTGTAATCATATTGTAATTTACTACCTAATTTTTCATGCAGCCGCTAGATCGCAGCATCTTACAAGTAATTCTTGCCGTGAAATCATAAAATCATTTTTCCCTATCTCGTGGACTCACTACATATACATCCTCCTTGTTGCTATTAAGAAATAATATAGTAAGAAGCATGATACAAGAAAATAAGGTATGCTCATCTGAAAACCAAAACTCGTCTTTTTCGCGCATTGTCCCTCAGATACGTCATCACTCGGCTGTCGCCATTGTTGTTGATGTATTTACCAAATTACTATATTTATTTTAACAAGTTTCAGTTTATTTTTACATCGATTAGAACACTTTATTTAGTTTTTATTTAATGTTTTGTGTCCTCTTATGCTTGTAGTAGTTTCGATTTACGTGTATAGTGTATTTAGTTACGTGTTATAAATTCGTTTTAGGTTTTGTGTGGATAAACTGTGTATAAACGTTGTAGTGGAAATTCTTGAGTGACTTTCATTCGTTTGAGGGAGTAGAATAAGAAGAATTTGTAAAAAAAGAAAAATAAAACACTGCACTTACAATCATTTCTTTTTTTTTATCTGCATTTTTTTTATTCCAACACTGTCTGCATTAATGTTTGTACCAGACTAATAGATATTTCATTTGCCATTAAAAAAAAATATGAACCACTTTTTGTGAAATGTTAGTACGTGTAAGTACAAAGTATGAAGGTAAGAGCTGAAGAAGTGTATGTCCAATTAAAGTAAAGCTTGTAACTATTAATGCTTTATTTGCTTCATTGCACTAAAATAAGCAAACATAAAATGTTATACAAAAGGCAAAAAATACTTTACATCAACAGAATCGCTCATCACAAAGCAATAACGATTTTACATTCAATTGAAAATTACATTTAAAAATGTGAATTATCTAAAATTTTCTTTCAATGCAAATTTGATTGATGCAAAAAAACAGTTTTATTGATTTTAAGAGGATAGATTTAAAAAAAATGGGAGTTAATTTTCTTTACGTTGGTAATATCTATTAAATTCTTGGATTGGTAGGACCGTATGGCCCTCAAATACGTCACATCTAGATGCGCAAGAGCATACCTTATATTCTTGTATCATGGTAAGAAGTAAGAAATATTAGGTTTTGTGGTGTACTTTATCCTTATATTTGTGAGCCTAAATTAAACAAAGGTTGAAAGACACATTCTGCGCCATCTACATTTCCTTGGTTTTACAAACAAAGAGCTGCCACAAATATATATAAAAGGAAATTTAAGTCTGGATAAAGTCTTTTGCTAACTGATGAATATATAAATATGTGTAGATAAGCAAAATAAAAGTAATTTCAACAAACATTCATTTCCATCTAAGAACAGAAAGTTATAATAATTTTCTATTAAATTACTCACCAAATATGTAGCACAGGTATATCACTTATTATCTGAAGATAAGATAATAAGACCATAAGGACGATAAGGACAATGTTCCCAACCTTTAAGTAAAGAATTTCCTACGAGAACTACCAAAATTTCCCTTTTTTTAACAAAATTCCCACGAATGCACGAAACGCAGTAAATACCATGGTAGAAATTCACAAGCTATGCTCTTGTACGTCTCGTGATGACACAGTTGGGATCCAGTCATATACCAGTACCACAGACTCCAGTACAATAAAGTACTGAGCTAGTATGGTGGCACCAATTCTATAAATAACGTAAACAAATAATTTATTAGTACATAATTTCTAATATATGAAATAGCAGGTATTTGTATTCTAACGGCGTGTTTGCACGATATGCAATTCTGTTATTAATTAAATATTTTACTTTTAAAATGCTCATAAAGCTCGACAAACGCGTTCGGAGAAGTGGGGAAGTGGAAAACTCAGTGGCGTTGCCTACACGCAGTCTATGACTAGGAACTTGCACATGTATTTACATACATATGTACCTACATAGTTTTGCGAGGTCAGAAGAGAATATTATGTAAGGTTCGGTATTCACATGTAACACAACTTACAAAGGAAAATCTAGAAAGTATTATGCGGTTACAAATCTTAAAAACGTATTAAATTACAATGAAAAGTAACAATAATTAACATAACTTAGTAAAAAGAGCTTCCTCTGTTTTTGGCCTAGTTGCATCAATATTTTGAATAGAAGTCTTGAGGTAGGGGCTTGATTGGATTTATTAAGATTTGATACATTTTTTTGATAATCATTTAAATTTAACGTGCCGCTAGA
The DNA here is from genome assembly GCA_004143645.1 of Protaetia brevitarsis. Taxonomy (NCBI): domain Eukaryota; kingdom Metazoa; phylum Arthropoda; class Insecta; order Coleoptera; family Scarabaeidae; genus Protaetia; species Protaetia brevitarsis. The sequence goes on along the minus strand of RXPK01000089.1, from coordinate 1,183,379 downwards.
TATAACAAACTTACCATCATTTTCAAATGTACTGTTGTGGAAAATTACAATGTTTTGATATTAATAATATGTAAATTATTTCTAATCGATGATAAAAAGACTTACCAAGTTTTTGTTTTATTATTTTAAATAGTTAGTGACTCTTTGTTCCTACTCGTTTTATCTTTTTTTAAATAAAATACAAGAAATGAAGAAAATGTCACGATTAGCTATTTAAATAAGTAATACAATTATATATATTTTATCTTGTTACAGTGCTTAAAACGTATTCAAAATATAAATTATTTTAGCAATTGTTACTTTTCAATGAAAGCCTGAACGGAGATATTTGAGTGCTGCACAAATATAAATAAACAGCTACATCTAAGACGCCGCTAATGCATAGAATATTGCGAAAACACAGCTGCATTGTGGTTCTTGTCGGGATGTTTACGAAGGTGGTCAGAATTTAAGGAAGCGTCTTGCAAATATGATCCTTTATTTTGTATAATTAAATTCTTTAGAAAGAAAGAACGTTTTTGTGACTTGACTATCAATTAGTTTAAAAATTTCAAATTTATTCAAATTGTTTAAGTATAAAAAAATGGATCTACATGTAATCTTGATATGATTCAACGGTTTTCTTTTCCAGAATCTAAAGATATTTAACCAAATGAAAATATATAATTATTATTATGGTGTCTGCGTATGTGTGCTTGTGGCATTCCTCTTTGTGATAGGGCTGCAGCGATCAAGAGGACTGTGCAAGTGATTAATATGGTGATAAACTCATATGTGAAAAACTATTAATGTTTTAAAAACCGTTCAATGATTGAAAGGAGACGTAAAAAAAGGTATATGTAGCAAGAATATTAGAAAAAATATTTTATCCACTATTTAACTATATATATAATATATACAGGCAAAATAAGTAGGTAGTTCTAACTATCTACTTATCTTGATTTGGCTTTTGATATTAACTTTGTAATTTCAATTAAGAAAATGTTATAAACGTGAAAAAATAAAGAATAAATCAATGTATGTATTACGAAATGGTGGACAAAGTTTTATTATTTTTTTTGCTACTATATTTTTAATGTCTCTTTTCAGTCGATCTTCACACTACTATTCTTCTTGAATATATTTTTTTGCTATTTTCCAAACAAGTTTTCGCGAAATATATTATACAACAGAATATGAATCGTTTGAACCCCGCGCTACTGTGATCATCACCCACCGTAAACGCACCTTAGTTGTATTTTTATTATTATCACTAGGCATTTATCACATTTATTCTGAAATAAAGACAAACGTAAATACATAAAAATAGATATCAAATATCAAATTTTTGGTTTCATGTAATTTCTCCTTCCACTTGCTCCTCTAAAATTTGACAGAAACTTCATAGGAACTTGTCATTACCTAACCTACAAATTAAATATTTTGAATATGTTATATATTTTTTTTAAATAAGTTAAAAACAGGTATAAAAACGCAAGTTAATATTTAAGTTACAACATTTAACTAACATGGCACTATCTGAAACTACAAACGTAAACGCCTCGGAGAAAACGACAACTGAAACGAACAAGCATGAAAAACGAGAGAAACCCCCAACGAAAGTAATCATCCGTAGACTACCGCCCGGTATAACACAAGAGGAATTTCTAACGCAGGTATCACCAATTCCTGCCTACGATTACATTTACGCGGTAAAGGGGACATGTCTCTTGGAGAAAACGCCTTTTCGAGGGTTTACATTAACTTCGTTAAATCGGACGATATATATTTATTCAAAGAGAAATTCGATAATTACGTTTTCGTCGATGCCAAAGGTCATGAATACGCCGCGGTGGTAGAATTCGCAGCATTTCAAAAGATCCCTAAGAAGCGAGGGAAGCCGCGCCCGGATCCGAAAATCGGCACGATAGAAAGCGATCCCTTTTATTTAGAATTCCTAGAATCCCTGAAACAGCAACCGAATCAGGAGGAAAAACCTGAATTTTCGTACCAACCGTCCAGTGAATCCTCGAAGAACGATTCGAGTACACCGCTTTTAGATTATATAAAGCAGAGAAAAATCGACAAGTTGAAATCGAAAGAAGAGAAACGAGAGGAACGTAGGAAGAAGGAAATCGAAAGGAAGAAATTGCGGGAAGAGGAGAGGCGTAAACGATTCGAGGAGAAATCGCCGATGAAGAGTGTCTCTTTAAAAGTGAATGCTCAAACTAAAACGGAGGTTCCCCTCACGGAAAAAGCTTCTGATAAGTCAGTAGAGAAAACGAAAGATGAAGAGTTAGAGAAGGATAAAAATGCTGATAAGGAGAAGGAGAAACAAACGGCGAGCACTCATAAAGGAAAAGATGTTAAAAAATATGATGATTTTAAACCAAATACTAAATATAAATCAAAATACCCATCACGAAAGGAAGACAAGTATGACACATATGACAAAAGAGATTTTAAAACAAGGAGGGACGATTTCAGGGATAGAGAGAGAAGAGGCAGATTTGATGATCACCGAAAGGATGATTATAAAAAGGAGACTGAAGGTAAGCTATATATCTTTATTTAAATCTTTATTAAATTGAGCTTTTCACATTTTTTCATGGGTAGTACTTGCAATTAATGATGAGATATGACGGTAGCACAAAATTGTTACAGTTAGAGTGAAATTGTGATATAAAACATGTGTTTGCCACAAGAAAAATGTTTCAACCACAGTTTTAACTTTTAATAATTGGGGATTTAACGAATTTAATTTACTTTTATTGGTAAATTTTTTAATGGTGGGCATAATATAATAATCGAATGATTTCATATGAATGATCAAGCTATTTGTTTATACTATCGGTAGGCCTTTTTTTAAGTCTGTTTTTCGTCTGTTACTAAATTATTGCTAATTTACATTTAGAATCAAAATCAAATTCTCAAATGATCATTAATAATCGAATGATTAATTCATAACAATATAATATAGACTATCTCAATCAGCAGCTTTGGAATCTTTTGTTCTTTTTAGATGAACTGGCTGCACTAGTTCAAATGGTGTATACTGAAGCGTCTTATTTAGTAATGCCAGATATTATGTTGTTATTTTTTTCCACATTTTGATAGTGACCATCCCACATGGCCAAATTTAAATTGCCCACAATTATTCTCAGTAACTTCAACGTTGTAACATAAAATTACCTACCATTTTGTACTGCATCCACAGCTATTTTAATGCCTTTACGTTGAATTCACTAAAAATAGTGGCGGGAAATTTAAATTTGGCTATTAGGGATTGGTATCTCGGTTATGAAATGTTTTCAAGAACTCAATAATCCCAAGAAATATTGTTTCAAATTTATGCTAACTCTTTTAAATTTCAAAATATTCTGAAAAAACCAAAATTTCAATTTTCTCAATAATTCGGTAATCCTTAATGTAACCAGCTACTAAGGTTCACTATTGAGACGCTTTTTTAAGACAATTTTTCTAGTGTAAAGAGCAACCCCCGATTGTCATTTATTTTCACGTAATTAGCGCTATCTTTTGTTTTCCATATGGCGCCATATTGAATTTTCGGTTAATTAGATATTCTTTGAAAAGAGCTTTTCAACGATGTATTATAACATAGCTGAAAAAAATTAATTTTTACCGAAGATATTGACAAGAAAGTAAATATGATATATAAAATTAGTAGGCTAGGAAATTGAACATTGATGGGAAATGACTATAACTAAAAAATATTAGCCAAATTAAAAGTAATATTTGTTTTAGTTTTTGATGCTTAACGTCATCCCCTAAATACCATGTCCTTGGTTATATGTTTCTTACAGTTATTCAACCGTGTTGAGCTACAACGGGATGATTGACAGATGGCGCAATGTGACAATGTAAAATCCCATTTACATCGTGCGCCATCTGTCAATCATCCCGTTGTAGCTCAACACGGTTGAATAACTGTAAGAAATATATAAACAAGGAAAATGTATACTATCTATTTTGAAAATTTTCTGTTAAGAATTTTGATACTTTTCTTCAAATTTTAAAGCCCTAATTTAGATACTACAGCCGTAATATATACAGGGTCCTGCAGCTGAACTCCGTCTTTGATTGCTCATTGGCTATTGAAGTTAAACATTTCACTTAATACATGTAGAAATTATAGGAGCATGTCTGAAAATTATTTTTGATTATACAGGCTGTTCCACAAATCGTCGGCACAATCACATTTTTCTCTGTTATATATTTGACATACGTTATAAATAATTATTGTTATGTGAATGCATCCATGTGAATATTATTCGTATTTATTCGTTGTATTTCCCCAGAATAAACTACAAGTACAATAATATCGATACCAATGTCACTTTAATTCCTTTCATTTCACAATACGTCAAGGTTTGACAGTTGCCTGTTTTAATAAACCTGGAGATAATTATTGGAATTATTATACACCATATTATAAATATGGTGTAAGGATATTCATTGGCAAAAAAGGTGCAGAATGATATAAAAATTGAAATATCAGGTATTAGAAAAATTGTGTATTACGGATCACAACTATATGACTTTGTTAGATTGGTTGTCTACCTAAAATAATCCCTCCATTCGCATTTAATTTTTGACATAGCGTACATTAGATTTAATTAATTTAAATTTTGTATGCTTAATAATAACCATATCTATTTAAGCTCAATTTTGACAAATTTAAATAATATAATAATTTCAATTCCCGTTTTTTTCTCTCAATTTTAAAATTTAGAATAATAATGTTTTTTATCTAATTTGTTTTTTCTTTTAAAATACGTATGTTATATCATGTTGCAAATTTTTATTGCAAAGTATGTACGTTTCTATCATAACACAGTTTCTTAAAAGTATAAAAAAAGAACAAACATACAAAACTTGTTAAATCTAATATACGTCAGCAGATTTAACCTATTTTTCGACTATTTAATAATTTTGACAGAAGCTTATCCGCTTTTTTTTTTTTTCCCATTATAGCTCCATCCGACTATAGCTAACTTGATCATTTCAATAGGCATTAACACATTGAAGTGGCCTTAATTTCGTCATTTTTAAATCTAGAGCAGTAGCCGCCACAATTTTTAATGAATTCAACGTAAAGGCTTTAAAATAACTATTAATGTAATACAAAATGGTGGGGAATTTTATGTATCAACGTTGAAGTTACTAAGAATAATTGCGGGAAATTTAAATTTGGCTATTAGGGTTGGGGTTCGAACAGACAATAACAGAAAAATAAAAAATAAAATTTTATTTGGAATAGAATAGAATTTGCCATAGGTTCAAGATAGAACATTTGAATTTAATATTTCTATAGCAAAAGTATGTGGTGGAATTTTAGCTCAAATCACACGATGTCCCAATAAATTCTAAAATCTCCCATCATTGTTTAGAATATTTTTGCCCCGAAACAAAAACGAAAACAATTACACTATGATTTTAGCGCCATCTAACAAGCAATTTACGAAAAAAGTGAAAAAATACAGCGAAAGGCGAGAAGAGAGAAAATACGAAATGAGGAAAGCGGAACAGAAGAAAGAAGACACGAGTCAATTAGTAGACACCAGTAAGCAAGATAAAGATGACGAGAATGCGAGTGGGAACAAAGCTGAGGCCCCCGTTGAGAAAATTAGCAACGAGGAGAATAAGTTAGAGAGTAAGAATAAAGATGAACTTAAAAGAGTTAACTCCAGAGAGGATGAGAAGAGCGATGATCCGGATAAGTCGAAAAATAAGGAGAATGATCCGAGATTGCAACGGAGAATTAGAAACAAGGATCGCCCCACCATGCAATTGTATCAACCGGGGATGTTGTCGAAAAGAAAGCACCAAGATGATGATAAGGAGCCTAAAGAAGCTTCGGTTAAAGATTAAGAGTATAAACTTGTTTTTTTTCATAAATTTATATAATATTATTTTTGCAAATATACGTTTTAAGTTTAGATTGTGTTATTATTGTATTACATTTTGAAGCGCAAAAGATAAACTCTGTAGATTTTCCGTTAAAGCGATAAAAATTAGCTACTTTAAGCATGAGTGCATTGCATGTGAAAATTATTGGTTTCCCAGTAAACCAAATTCAAATTCCCCGCAATTATATTGAGTAACTTCAACTTAAAGGTATTCAAATAACTATTAATCTAATACAAAATCGTAGGTAATTTCATGCTTTAATGTTGAAGTTACTAAAAATAATTGCGGGAAATTTGGTTCACTGGGTTGTCACGGGTTGAGTATTTCGTACTTGTTTAAATTACTGAAAATATTACAGAAATGAATTTATTCTGGTTTATCTATCGTCGTAAAAGTTGTTGATTCAAATTATTTACGCAAAAACAGAACTTCTGGTTGACTTTAGCATATAAGATGATAGGTCTAATATTTATATATGCATATGTAACCACAAAATTAATTTTTCGTGTTTATTTTGGTGATTTTAGCGACTTTTTTTTGTATTCTTTGTGTTACTGAATATAGGAATTAAAAGGTTATTCTCGCAACTAACAAAATATTTGTGATTAACATATTTACGTGTAATTAATTTCTCATATTTCATTATTGCCCTAGTATTCGCTTTTTGGATATAGTGTACAGAAACCTGTAATTACAGTAATCTGTAACATAGACACCCCACACAGGACACATACACTGACAGATAAGACACTTTTGCTAATTTTGCAAAAACGTCATATTGTAAAAATGTCATATTTTACAGAAATCGCTTCCTAAGTCACATAAACCACAATATTATACGAGGGCTATAGAAAAAGTAACGTAAGTACTCCATTTATTAATCTTGGATAAGTTGCTAAAAATTTCGAAAATCGTAAAACTGTTTGCATTGCCATAAAAGTAATTTATCTATTTTAGATCAGAAGCCATGTGCGTATCTCTATAGGCAAAATCACAAATTATCTCTAATTTCACTTGGTTTTTGTTTCATTGCTCTATCTCATACCATTCAAAAGTTATCAGGGGGGGGGACCATTTACGACCTCACTGTATATTTATATTGTATTTGTATACACGTAACAATTTTAAATTGCGCAATAAATAGCTAGGTGTAAAACGGCCTTTAGACTCCGATAAGATTTTTCTCCATTTTAGGGAATTTTACTTTCCAAATTGTGCCATTCTGATAACCCATTTTTATTTGACTTTCTAACCTTACAATATTGACATCTTTTCAAAATTGAATATGTGATTTAATACAGTAAAGAACTGAAGGAATTCCAATGTACTTTAACGCTATAAGAAACGTTAGAATATATTATTACCTTTCGCGTAGTTACACGAGTCAAAGTGAGATATTTAAGCCGCCCTGGAATATCCTGTTTTTCGGAACGGATGGCTTTTCCCTCGCGAGTTTAAAAGCGCTCAATGCAGTATAGTAAGCTAATTTTTTTTTAATTTATCTTCATCGTTTAAGTGCAATTTCATTTGCAGCAAACAGAAGGATATTATAGGCAAATTAGAGGTTGCAACTGCTGTTAAAAATCAATTAAATCCTGTTTGTAAGATGGCGAAAGACGAGGGTTTAAAAATCCATCGATGGCCTTTAAACACTCACTGTGTGGGGTTTCATATTGGACTGGTGGCATCATTTGGTTATTTGATACCTGAAAGCGTTATAACTAGTTTCCCTTTGTGAGTAACAAGAATTCATTGTATTTTATGTAGATTATGAAAGGGTGTCTGTTTTTAGTTAATAAAACATATATAATTTATAGAGGAATGTTGAATGTGCATGCAAGTTTATTACCGCGATGGCGAGGTGCAGCACCTATAATCCACACACTTGCAAATGGTGATAAGAAAACAGGCATTACGATTATGACAATTAAACCTAAACATTTCGATATTGGGGACATTGTTTCCCAAGAAACTGTATTTATAGGTGAAGATACTACTTTGCCACAATTATATTATAATTTAGCGAATTTGGGTGCTGAAATTCTAGTGGAACAACTGTTTAAGTTACCTGACAATATATATGCAGCAAAGCCACAGATGGATGAAGGAGTAACTTTTGGTAAGTTCTATTAGCAGTATTTTTGTATTTTAAATACCTTTTGAGATGTTCGATATAAACAATTTAAAAAAAAATTATCATAAGATACTTCCAGTTCTGTAATATACAATAGATTGCCTTTATTACAGCTACGAAAGTAACACCATCATTCGGGATGGTTAATTGGTCTACAATGCCTGCAAGAAACGTATATAATTTATATCGAGCCTTAGTAGGATTGTATCCCTTATTGACAACATGGAATGGGATGACAGTCAAATTATACGATGTACATTTGAGTTTAGCAGAGGGCTTTTCGGCTGAGGCACCTGGAAGTGTACATTATGATAAAACTGGCAAGATGCTGAAAGTTCAGTGCGCAGATGGCAATTGGATCGGTGTAAAGAGTGTCGGTGTGGCAAATAAACGCGCAATGACTTCTAGCGATTTTAATAATGGATATTTAAAGAAAGTTGACGTAAATAAAAGAATTTTTACATAGTTTGCTGTTGGTTTTTCTTTGCATTTAGTTATTAATAATTTTAATCCGACATGATTTTGCACAATTTTTGATATATATAGATTGAGACTTAAGTATTGGTAAAGCTACTACATTTTACACAACAGGACAAAGATACGTATTATCAAATACAATATAAATATATATATCGACAAAGAATAGTTCCGCTGGCGTACTATAGATGTCCCAGCTAGGCTGATTTTAGAAAAGTGTACGACAAACAAATATTAAACGTGATCTGACGATTAAAACGTAAGTGGAAATTTTCCGTTGCACAAACGCGTAAAATATAAGATAACCGAAAGAGTCGATGCGAGACGAATGAAAAGGGTTTAACTGCGCGCGCAGCGAAGAGGTTAGAGAGCATTCATAAATGAAATTGTCATTTCGCAAAATTATTAGAATGAATATTAAGAGGAGTCAAAGCAAGTAACAGTTTAGTAAATAAAACAAAAACAAAACACACATATTGGCTCAATCGATTAATATTCGTTTTATAATGAAATTGAAACATATTTTTGTATTAAAGCGAAGCTACACACAGAATATTTGCTTTTATTTATTTCGTCAAATGCCTATTAACTTTTTCATAGCACATATTATATCTTATTTACCACTGTTGATTTATTTGGGGTGATAAAATATTTTTGCTTTTAGTGGACTAGACATTTAAAATAATCTTTGTTTCTGATATATAAATTTATGTTTTCTTTTTGCTAATTCTTGTCAATATATCTGCAGTTAACAGCGAAAGAATATTATTATCTTGCTAAAAACTGAAATAAAATTATCAGAAAACATTAAAAAAGTGTATCTATGAAATCTATACATTTTTATTTTTTTTTAAATTCACTGTCAGAAATATCATGATGTTTGAAAAACATAAGCTCATATTTGTTTCCAAAATTATTGTTTACTGTTTTCATAGGATAGTCGATGGGTATCGATACAGATTTTTTTTATCATTTTGCTTAAATGTAACTTAAAACATTACAGTACAAGTTTCAATCGCCAGCCCAGTAAACAAAATTCAAATTTTCCGCAATTATATTCACTAACTTCAACTTAAAGGTATTCAAATAACCATTAAAGTAATACAAAATCGTAGGTAACTTGATGCTTTAATGTTGAAATTCCTGAAAATAACTTAGTACGCGAATTTGAATTTGATTTACTGGGAGGGGTCTTTACAAAAAAAAAAAATATGCGACATTATAATTATCTGTTTTTTTTTTTGTTTTTATCAAAGTACAAGTACGCTAGCATCAGACATAAGCTTTTGTCGCTCTTGAACTTTTTCTGTTTCGTTGTTTGTACAATCAACATATAGAAAATATAATTGTTGGACATTATATTATTGTACATATCTTATAATGGTTAGAATGTCAAACTATAATATTTGTAATTAAAAAATGAAAAAAATAGAAAAAAGGAGAGAAGTTAGCAGAATTCAAATTTCCTGCATTTTACAATTTCTAAAAAGATTTCATTTTTTTTTCGTTCGCTGCTTTTAGGAAATCTCAGATTGCTTTTAGAAATGAGACATAATACTGGAAAATTGTATAGGTATGCAACCAAGTGCAAATGCAGACTTTTTACAATAAATCATAAAATTGGAATTTTTATAAATCATCAATAAAAATCATCGATTATAGCGTACCTCTGTTTAATACGTTAATTAAATAGCGATAAAGTATAATAGATGTATTCATAAAGAACTCTCCAAACATACATTCATTCTGTAAAATAACTTGGATAAATATAAACCGCAGAACTAACACCTTTTTGCATCCGATCCTCAGGCCATCACACTATTTTATGCCAGGGGTAGAATTCATATTTGCCGCGATTATTTACGCGTATTATATACGTTACTGCCAATGAAATCGATATCTGAATTACCCACAGTTGTAATGCTCAAGCGCTTCCATATCAAGTACATAGTTCTCTTGGTCCACTGCTTATTTCCGTACGTCTCTTGCCCCGCCGCATTTTAACTGCCCGCGCGAAGAAGCTACAGTGGCGCCGCTCTAAAGTACGCCAGCGGAACTATACGCCTTTGACCATATGTATATTAATACCAGGTCTGTATAAATACAACTGTCAAACAAATATTCTATTATTCAATATTATTGCCAATAAAAAATAATATCCTTGATGGAAATTTCATTCCAGTGTCGGGATCTGACTGGATCTTTCCATGGTAATGAAATATTTTTCACCTCGAATGTGATATAGTCTTTAATTTTATATTATAAACGATAGTGTACTGAAATAGTGGAGACCACATAAATATAAAGGCCGTTAATGTAGGTTAATATATTTCATAAAATTCGTAATTGTAATTAATAAATGGTCTTATTTAAAACAAAAATACAACTTCATGAACGAATAGTTCTTTATTCAATACTGTGTTACAATGTAAGTATAAAATAAAATGTAAAATAAGTAAAATATTATGAGAGCTCAACTGCGGAATACCGCTTAAATATTTATTAAACTATTGTTAAGATAAATACTCAGTTGTGTAGTTGTGTTTAACAATGATTTAATACAAAAACACTTTACATATTTAACACATACAACACCACTTGAGTAGAGCTTCTAAAACTCTACATGGTGTCCATGTTCAGTTATCGGATACCGTCACCCTGTAGGATGGCCAACATAGAAAAATGAAAATTATAACACCTAAAAGAAGGTTTGTTCCAACAACTATAATATTCACTATTTATTGTGTGACAAAATCGTCATTCATACAGAAGAATGTCCATCAGTAATAAATATAAAATGTTCGTCCAACATGATATAAAAAAAAAAACAACATAAAACTACTTAATCAATTTCTTACAATGTACATTTATGCATAAACAACTATCATTGACTAACACCATAAAACTAAATAGCTAACTTAAATAATAATAAACATTTTCATAGCTCTAACAAGCGAACAATGACTCTCAAAATTCAGATTTAGGAAAAAAAAAACTCTTAAGGTTTGAATAAGAATATAGTGGTCTAAGAACAACCCAATTTTTTTCTCGATTTCGGGATACAGCACGATTTTTATATATTTATAAATATTTCGGAAACTATGGAACCACTTTGCAACTGATGGGCACTGCCATTTTGATGGCAATTCTGCGAACCAGACAACCAGAAGACCCAACATACATTACAGAAATATGAATTGTCTACACTCATGTAAAGATGTATATTAACTCATACAAAATATCCATAATAGAATTGCGCTGTATTTTGTAATAAGTATAGCAATATTAATAACATAAAACGATGAAACGCCTATCATGTAGTAACACACATATATTTTAGAAATATATTTAATAAATTTGTTTCATGATTGAAACAATTAATACATTTTTATTTTTAAATTACTTTTATTTAACTCGGTCAAATTAATTCTCATAATATTCTTCTCAATCAAACACTTAAATCATGGTAGCAATACAATATTTTTTAACACCTAAGCAAATAACATAAAATAACATTTAAAACACCTTATACACCTAAAACAAAACATAGTTAATATAATCTTATATTACGGTACAAACATTACAATATTTTATAATAATAATAATAATAATTAATAATAATAATAATAATAATATTTCTTTATTCGCCACGTTACAGAAATAAGGAGAAACAAAAAAACAAGAGAAAAGATTAATAAACAAAAGAAAATGATCGTGCTGAACCACTAAGGCAGCAGTTGCAGACGGATAGCGAATGCCCACCACCCTGTTTTAAAACTGTATTACCTTAATACTGATAAAAAATAATACCATTACCCAGTAGCCAGTAACACTACTAGCACATAGATAAATGCCAAAAACTAACCAAAACTAGGTAAGCATTCTGCGATGTTAAATTAAAGAAAATTAAAAAAAAAGAAAAAGACAAGGAACAAAAAAAAATGGTATCCCTATTCTAATTAAAATAAACTGAATAACACTATGTTAATGACGTCTCTAACTATTAAAAAACAACCTTATCACCCCGATGGTTACGCTTCTCAACGCACGCACGTCACGAGAACAAAGAATATTCAGCAGGATGTCCATCAAAATGGCATCCCTTTTCCATCCTTGTATACTCTCTCAATCCCAGTAATAGGAAAAATAGCTCTTGCGCGATATATTTTAAGTATGTGGTTACGAGTATATAGTATGTATGTTCAACGCATTAGCTAAATAAATGATTGCCACTGTTGTGTCTATTTTGTACCACCCGCTGCTGCTATAATTTTATTCGCCAAATACCAATGCATACCTACGGTGTCCGTGACAAGCAAAACTTTTTTTAAAGTTTTATTTAAAATATTTAATAAACAACTTGTTTCTCTAAAAAATAACTCTACCCAAGTAGCACATAATATATAATCAATATTCGCCAAATATATGAAACTAATAATACAATGTTTTTTTAATATTACATATAGGAAAATAATATTATATCATTACTATAAATCTAATATTTTTTTTGAATATCTTATTCATGTTTATATCATATTACAAATTTACATATGTCACCGATTGTGAGTAAAATTTACAACATTTTTCTAATATTTACTTGTAACATTTAGGAAATGTATTTTGTGTAACCTAAAGTAACATCGTAATAAGTAGCTGCGCATTGCGCATACACAAATACGGCAAACTTTGAGGGCACCGGGCCACAAACTATAGAGAGATAACATTAGGGACAGATTGGCCTCTGGTGCCAGTCACTCTCGCAAGATAAATTGTGATGGTAATGATGGTTGCAGTTTTCTTGGGATATCCGACCATGAAATCTAATATTTATGACACGACAAGAATTAAGAAAGTACATGAATAAGAAGAAAACTAATTATCGTTGTACAGAGATTCCAAGGTCACATTAAATCAATTTAATTGTTAATACACTTTTAAGGTAAGATTGCTATTTATCGCAATAACTAACCTGATTCATTTTATGTCCACTTTTTTAAATAATGTGCGATTTTGGTTTTGAACTGCATTATACTGGTATAAATTTTAAATCGCATTTATTCACAATTATAGGAATTCGATATTATATAGTCCACGTTTGAACTGTATCCACTTGTGCACCCCCGGACATTATTGTTGACAAACCAGTGAAGGGTCGTATGTTGAAAAATGAAGTAGTCGAATAAAAAGGAACAATCTTTGTATCGCACAGAAGATATCAGTCATACCTCTGAACCCTATTTAAAAGTTATTGTGTATTCGTGTCAGAAATTTGAAAGTCCCTTCCACCGAAGCTGTTGTATTTTTATTAATTTATTTGAGAAAGAACCACAACATATTTACTCCTAAAAGAATATTTTACACTATAAAGATATGAACAAAGATTTATTTCACAAAAAGGAAAGAATATGAACATAATTATCGTAAAGCACTTGCAAATATATATGCATTACTTAATCAAACATTATTTTACTGGAATCGTGTTTTTTATTACTATAAACTGTTCAAAATAATTTACAACAAAATCAGAATAAAAACGCAATAAATTTGTGTATTTTTTTAATCCTATTTTTCTACTTCCTTAAAAATATAAATTATATAAAGTTTTGAAAATTCCCGGCAACAGCTTCCAAAAGGCATGGGCTTGAAGGTCATTCAAAACGACCACTCAAGAACAAAGGATTTTTTTGCGAGCATTCCTCTACAATCTTATACTGTGGCCGTAGGCGATGACTCTGGTTGCCATCAATGTGATCAAGGTCATTAAGATAGGACGAAGAATTTCATTCATAAAAACAGGTTCTGTCATTATTGAGATATTTCTATACTGTGCCGGTAGCACGAGCAGAGTTTGTGTATGCTGTCTGTTAGGGATGGTATGACCTACTCCTTACGCGAAGCAGGTGCACCAGCTCCGATGCCGGCTCTGAATCTGGTGCAAGAAATCGGGTTCATAGGTCTACAGGTCCTCTTCTAAACTCTACTCTTTTCTTATTGCACTGGTACCGTAAATGCAAAAGCAAATATAGCGAACCCTAATAGCCAAATTTAAATTTCCCGCCACTATTTTTAGTGAATTCAACGTAAAGGCATTAAAGTAACTATTAATGTAGTACAAAAATAGTGGGTAATTTTATGTTACAACGTTGAAGTTACTAAGAATAATTGCGGGTAATTTAAATTTGGCTATGTGGGAAGTAGGAAGAGTGATATATTTGAATATTTCTAATGTATGAGATGACTACTTACGATTAATACCTACCCAGGTAGCACACAATCATTTATAAAATATCTATTTATATTTTCAAATATATGTATGCAGAAATATTTCCAAAACATAAACAACCACATGATATAATATTTTTCTATAACGTGCATATATATTTAAAAATCATACTTTATTATACATGGAAACAATATTTATATCACACATTCCAAACCAAAAGTTAACATTCAACATACAGTTGCGAGCAAATGTTATAGCACCTAAAATTTGGGCAAATCACTATAAAAATGAAATAATAAAAATGTAGTAATACATTATAAATATGTAGCTATTTTAAGGATCCTTATTATTTGTTGCATATTAGAGTGTTCTTAGTAACAGCTATAATACTTTTAGATGGGAGGGGGAAAGTCACATCTCCGAAAGACTTGAAATATAATAAAAAAAATAACACATTTACAAAAGGTATCGATAAAGACTATTGTTAACCATAAAGACGATTATTATAAACGTTCTGAAATAACTGTCACAAAAACAAAATGCCAAGAAACATGAACACCCATTAATGTATCAAAGCGTGCCTATAACATTGCTCGCGACCTATAAGCAAATTTATAAAATATTGCGAGTTTAATATTGATTGCAAAAATAGTTTTGAATATTTATTTATACAATCGTTTTCCCAATATCTTATTTTGGTTTTACGAAAATATTTATTTATATTATTTATATGGGAAATATAATCATGCTAGCACACAATATTTATACAACATGAATTTAATATTTAACAACTACTATATCTACATACATGATAAAATATTCATCAGGTTTTACTTAAACCAACAAATAGTAGTGTTTGTTACACTTTGGATATCATGTTAAAAAACAAAGCACAGATTGGGTTGGTCATAATTTCGTTATCTATTAAAAAATTTAATTCATGGCTTCTAACAGCATTTTAATCGAATATCTTAAACATTTATATATAATTTCGTGTTCGTAATATTGAAAGAATTAATATATATTTTTAAGTAGAATAACGCATGTACAAAATATACTCTATTTTAACAAAAATTAATATCTTTCTCTTATTATTTTAATTTGTATTTGAACTATATAAATTACTGGCTTTAAGGTTTTACAAATTTTCATCTGCGGTTTGTCCAATCCTATTTGCTGTTTGAGTCACGTGAGTTAGTGCATATATCGTATCGTAAAACAAGCGACAAGCACGTGTGCATCACGTGAGTGGTGAGTGGAGTCATAGCAGTGGTGTGTAGTTTTGTGGTCCATGATTGTGGTTATAAGAACAGAAGTCGTGAATAAATATTGCACTGGTTTAATTGACAACTCGTAAGTAATCGTAATTATAAATTTAATAGGTTAAAAATGTTAACAACGCAGGTGTTACTGCATGTTAAAAAAAATAATGTAACAGGATAGAGAATGTCGTCCAACTCGAAATTGTCATAAGTATCATTTGGTCAAACACACACTTAAAAAAATGAAAATAGCAGCCTACAAAATGGAGATATGCATAACAAATATCAAAATATCGCGTGAACATATTGGGATTATTGCAAAATATAGCAAAAACAGCAATTGATGGTAAGAGAATGGTTACACGATGCAATACATTAACCAAAATTTTTTGTATAAAGATGACAGAAGGATGAAACAACGAGAATGAGACGAATTGCTGTTATGACAGCGTTGATCAC
Source organism: Protaetia brevitarsis (assembly GCA_004143645.1). NCBI lineage: Eukaryota > Metazoa > Arthropoda > Insecta > Coleoptera > Scarabaeidae > Protaetia > Protaetia brevitarsis. The sequence goes on along the minus strand of RXPK01000089.1, from coordinate 1,166,914 downwards.
AGTAGGCAAGGCTTTTTAAAAGTAGGACAATAATTGCAATAATTATATGCATGTTTTGTATGTTTTTATTTAAATTTTGTTTCCTTAATACAATAGTTGCTATAAAAACCTCCATCAAGGTTTAAAAATACTGCCAAAAAATATATTACGTGAAATTCGATTTTACCTATCAGCGGTCTAAGTTCTACGAGCACCCCAGTTTAGTGGTAAGTTGTACAGTATATGAGTAGTAAGATGTTTTTATACAAAAGTTGATGTGTTGCAGATGTCTTGAGGCGATTGTTGTGTGGAATATTTGCTGATAAACAATGTCCAATTGTTGTATAAAAATTAATCCAGTTGCCACAAGAATGAGATCGACATATAGAGGTACCAGATGAATCATTAAAAAGACAAGTATCAGTATACCTAGCGCAATCAAAATCTTGTATATCTAAGTAATGTGCATTTGAATTATTTAATCTTTGAAATAAAAAAAATTAGCACACTTTTTATCTTGTAGAAGTTATGCCGTCAAGCATTAACCTTTTTTGTTATATGTATGTTGTTAATATGTAGAGTATGTTAAGAATTACTGGTTATCTTGTGTGTGCTTAAATATTGTTAATCCATATTTTTTATTTTGCAGTAGAACCTCTCATTACCGGAATTATATTGACAAAAAAAGTTCATATGTAATATTTTATGTCTTCTCGATATCAGGATTTTTCATTATCACAACCTGTTAACCTTCAATTAGTCCGATACTGGAGGTTTACTGTACATAGGAATGGTGTTGTGACATAATCTCATATGTAATTTTTCTAAGTTTTACAGCAATAATTAGAATGTTTTATTGCGTCAACATCCGAACTGAAACACACTCGATTCCAAATTGTTTCCTATTCGATTTGAGATCAGATTTGAGTTCTGATATTTAAATCGATAGCTTATAATTATTGTTGCAAAGGGAAATCAATATAGCAGATACTTTCACGAGACCATCACAATGTATATGGATTAGCAATATTAAAGCAACATAAGAAAACCAGTATTTTTCAATATGCTCCCTATTATATAATTACAATATTTTCGAAATAAAAAAAATCTGTCATTTCCTATATGGAATATATATTTGAAAAAATTATACCTATATAAGAAATAAATATATACTAACATATGTATTGGATATATGCGAAAAATATTAGTTAGCAAATATTATGAAATAAAAGAAAATCGTCACTACCTATATAAAATATAATATTGCAAAAAAATATTTACAATAAAATATTGGTGCACATCTCTTCNAACTAATGCGCCAAGGACGATAAAATTGAATTAAATAAAACTCAGAAAAAACTATATAAACAGTTATATTAACAGGTGATTAGGAGAAGCCAAACATTAAATGATTACAAAGTATAAATACACGAAATAAACTTTTGGGAGTGACGTGTTATTATCAAAAATTTGTATTACAAAAAAACAAGAAAAATCTACCTACTCGATCGAGCATGCAATTGAATACGACCTACCATTGTTTTAATGCGAAAAGATGAAAGAAAACAAAAATTAAAATAATTTCAAAAGTTACGTTAAATTAAACAATGAGAGCAAAGACTAAAATATCAAAAATTACGTTAAATTATTCTGAATCCAATGGTAGTTCAAATACCAGACTACAAATACCAGAAAAAATTGAATCTTAAAATTAACTTACATTTAAAAACAATGCGCAAACGGTTGATTGCCACCAAACACCTCGGGGAGGAAGAAGTGGAAGAGAGCCGGTGGATGAAAGAAGAGAGCCCGTGTCCAGGTACGCCTTAGGGACGCTGCTTGCGAGATCCGCGTCAGCGGGGTTCCAGTGGAATTCTCGTCGCCAAAATACAATAACTCAAAAACGGCTTCCGTGGAGTGGTTTCCTTTTGACCTGATATCCCCCCCCAGGGTTACCGAACGGGTAATTTTGGTCAAAAAGGGGTACGGCAGAGCGTCGCCTCTTAGACGGTTAGGTCTACACACTTAGCGGGCTAGAGAGTAAGTGAAATGAAAAAGGGAGAGGAATCTAGTTCCCGCGCTATGCCATTAAGTAGCCAATAGGATCCGAGTATTAAGGGTTTGCACGTGGTCTTGTTTGTGCGAAATTTCTAACGTTTCAAGTACAGTGCGCACAAAAAAATGTGCAGCAATTAACAAAAATGAATAAATTCGGAGCTATTTAAGAACGGAGTTTAATGAAATTTACAAAACAAATGCATCTAAATAGATACTAAAATTTGACAATTTAAGAATTTAGAAAAAGGTCACAAATAAAGTGGTACATTTACAAAAAAACAACTTCAAGGTCAAACGTGACGTTATATGAAATAAGTAAATAGCGAAATTCTCGGTAACTAGTAAAGGTCAATGAATTTAGATGATTTCAGATAGGATAGTGTACAGTTAGAGAAATAAGAAAAGGTGCGCAATGCTTTGAGATTGAAAAATGAAACCAAAAAAATAGGGATTAAAATGAGTTAAAGACGGAATAGGTAAATGAGTAGTAAGATAAGTTCTAACAGTCCTTAAAAAGAGATAAAATAAGAAAAGGTGTTTTCAACACGTAACAAACATCCTGTATAATTTTGTTTACTTTTTGTTCCCTGGTTAACTAGTAGAGAACTCACCCTCTCCGCAGTCAACATAAAAACTCTCTGCCTTTTACTGTATAGCCGTTATGCGCATTTACATCAATTTTTTTTGAGCTTTTTTTTTCACGAAAACCAAAATAACTCGGAAACGGCAACCGATAGGTAAGTAAATGCTTTATAAAATTGGCTTTAAAATTCCTAGTATAACCTAAAAATGCACTAAGAAATATAGGTTTCATAGATGAAATTGTTTTTTTTCTAAAGAGATCATAGCCAACTATGCTTAACCCCAATGTTTCATAATCGAGATATCATTGCAAAGTCAAAAACTTTTAATGGACGGGTTCCGTGAATCACCCTGTAAACATAGATTGATTTTATTTTCTCTAGATGTGTTTTCACTTCACGATGTCCACTTAGGCAAACTACTATTGCGTGAGCATGACTCCTTCTAAACTTTTCTCTTTTAATAAAAAGTTGTTTCTTACCTGCTTTCATAGAATGCATTTTCAAGCCAATATTGATCGTGCCTTGCGGTACTCCCATTCTCCCATATGGCTATCTGTTGCAATACAGACCCGCTTGTTTCTAGAAGCTTTCCTATTGGTATGCTTTGCACAGCATAATATTGAGTGTAGGCACTTCTGATTTTTAGATACGTATATAAAAATTGATTGATGGAAGCTTGAGCCAAATATTCGGTGATCTTATTGAGGATTAAGCAATTTACCTTACTTTGGAAATTGTTGTATTTTGACTCTAGTCTGGAATTTATCTGGAATAGTTCTTATTTGCATATTCTACTGATTGATTTTCATTACTGTAGTAATGGATAATAGGTAGTTATTCTGAAATTTCTAATTGATTCATTAAAGTCTTCAAAATAAAATCAGACTGCGATTCTGAATGAAGTAATACTCTACCAATACGAGATTTTTAAATTAGCTTGTCCCTTTGTCTATCTATCTATCTATCTATCTATCTATGATCCTTAGCTGGCTACTGGCGGAGGTTGCCCACGCAACCAGTACGCTGCTGTAGGTGCCGCAGGATTTCGGACTTGTTTTATGGCTTCCACGCTTTCCGGTCCATGGCGGTGGTCCTAGTTTGATTGAGGTCGAGACGCCGGTTCTTCAAGTCGTCTTCCATTTGTTTTGTCCAAGTTTTCTTTGGCGCTGTGCGTTGTACTTTCCACTGGACGGGTCGCTGTTTCCAGAGAAGTCTTTGTGGTATTCGGTTTGCGCCCATTCTGCAGACGTGGCCAAACCACCTCAATCGTCGTTGCAGGATCACTTCACCGATGGCTGGTTGTTGTTGACAGATTGTCCGAATGGTTTCGTTGGTAATGCGATCGCGCAATGAAATTCCCAGGATCTGTCGCAGACATCACATTTGGGAATACCTCGAGTTTGTCCAAATCCAGTTTAAGCAGGGTCAATGTTCTGATCCATAGAGGAGAATTGGCAAAATCAGCGTCCGAAAGAGGCGAATTTTGGTCTTCATGGAGATGTTAATCTTCTTCTACAGGCACCATTTGAGAGAGGCAAACGCCGCGGCTGCTTGTCCAATCCTGCTGTGGATCTCTGCTGTAGAAGCCACTTTCTTCTCCTGAACCAGTGACCCAAGGTATTTGAACTCCTGCACTTGTTCGATCTGTACACCGTCGAGGTAAACGGTGGCCTGCGATCCATCCGTTGTCAGCACCTTGGTCTTGTCCACGTTGATTTTCAAGCCGTACGATTGAGTGATGCGAGCAATATCATAAAGAGTGTCCGTTGCGTCGACGTCGTTGTCTGTGAAAAAGGCGCTATCGTCGGTCACTGAGTGATCGATGTCGAGCTGTACTCCACGTCTGTTCTCGAATGTTTTTCTCATAATGTCCTTTTGTAGACGATAAGATAACAAATAAAAACACAGAATTGTTTAAATCATCTATTTATCAATAAATAATACTTTTAAGTACACCCTGTTAAAGAAATACATTGCTGTAACACCATACGCATCATATACCTATGAAAAATACTGATTTCCCAATTTATTAATCCAGAATCACATTACTCCATGAGTTCCAGTAGCCCACTCTTGCCAGATAATCTAATCTTATCGCCGGTTTTAAAGTATTTAGTAGCGTTTTGGACCCCTACCACGCAAGGCAAACCATATTCTCTGGCCACCACAGCACCTGTCATAGGACAAATTGAAATTAAATCAATATTTTTTTCTATTACACCTTCACAAGAAAGGAATTCTTATGACATACCATGTGATATGAGACCACCCAGCTCAGTTACAACCCCAGAAAGCATTGGAAAATATGGTGACCAAGCATATCGGTACTGGTTGTTATTAGAACATCACCTGTGAAGAAAAAAATAAGTTTGTAACTAATATCAAAGAGAAACATTTTTATCGAGTAACCTTGTTGTATTGATTTGGCCTCTTCAATTTCCGTGATGACACAGGCTCTTGCGACCACGATTCCTTCACATACAGGCGTCCCTTGTAGCCGTACGCCACCTTCCCTCTCTTTCAACAAATCCGAGTCATCTTTTTCCTGTTCTGGTTGCGGTATTCCGTAATTCAGTTCTGGAAAATTAAAATGATTCCATTTCTCGTACAAACGCCTTCTTCTTAAAGCCCTACGAACAGAAAAGGGATGATGGTTTTGCCTTTAAATGCGTCAAAAATTACTTCTGAATTAGACCAGGTGATTTTTCATCTATCAATGATGTCAATTCCTGATGCGTTAAGTAGAATACCAAATCTTCCTCGGGGATGTAACCTTCTGACACCATACGCTTAGCAATTTTCCTATAGGCTATCCTGAATCTATTTACACCTCGAACTAGTGCCGATTTACTCTTTTCCCTGCTCGCTACAGCGTGTCTACATTTCTTTACTAAGAACTTCAAAATATATCTGGAAGAAGTGATTTAGTTGGTCAAAATAAGTTTGAAGTCATTCTGATATACTCGCTTGGTAATTTTCTTTTTGGTGATGTTAATCGTGCTATGGTTTCATCTACGCTGTATCCCTTAGCTTTCTTTGTGGTAGTTTCACCCAGACAGTTGGCTTGAATCATTGCTATTAATGTACTAGGATCCATATCCCAAGTTTTCTCCTTCAATTCAAACTACATGGACAGTTATAAGTTAGTTAATAATAAAGTGGGGAGTATTTAAGAGAATGTTTACTTAAAAAGGACAGCGATTTATGAAGTACTGAAATAAGAAGTTTATTTTTTTTTAACAGGGCATGAAACACATTAAATGTAGGGTTTAACCTGAAAATCACCTAAGCAGCAAAAAATTAATTTTGCAATAGAAGCAGTTATATATATTTTAATCATAATTTATTCTGATCTCTCAGTCTAGTTTTTTTTTTCACAGTGCTGTTAAAAATGATAGTAAAACATTGATTTTTTAATTTTTTCTGTATATTTGGATATATTACAGTTGAAATTCAAAATTCTAATGGACTAAATTCATTGGATATCTTTATCTCAATGAATTTTGATATGTTACAGTTGAAATTGAAAATTTTAGTGGACTAAAATTCATTCGGATATCTTTATCTAATAAATGGCGCGAATTTTCTATTAGGTCAGCGGGAAAGGATTCATGGGGACTGGTATATAAAGTCATATGTAAAAAATATTCGCATATTATCGCGGTAACACTAAAGTTAGGTCAAAATTGATATACGCAGAACGCAGAGGAAACTGCGGATTTATTACTAAATAGGTGTTTGCCAAGGGACACAGTTATAGATAACGGGGAGGAGTATAAGCGTATTAGGGAATTAGTGGGTAGAGAATTTAGAAATGCACGTGATTTAGGTTTTTCTGATTCCGAAATAGAGGTTGCTTTTAGGTCGATCAATCCACGTGTCGGGTATAGACGGCATTACTGCTGATATTGTATTTTTTTCGCGAAACTGTTTAGTAAATGTTTGGATATTTTTGTAAGCTCCTTGTAGTATTTAATAATATAAAAAAACTGCAAAAACTACCTCTCTAAATAATCTATGTCCATGGTCTTGCAAAAAATCGTCGACTTTTTTCCTGACATTAGGACAATTCTCCTTCAACCATTCCATTCCTTCATTGGGATCTATTTTGGCGAACTTTTCCGCCATATTGGCATGTTTGATACTTGCGACTATACCCTCAAGAAATACCGGTATTCCCGCTGACTCAACGTCTGCGTTTGTTGAGAGTAGTAGTGCCACATCAGTGTAATGTTCAGCAGTAAATTCTACAAACAAATCAATCTTTAAACAACCAAAGTAAATAAAATTAATTTAAAGCATGCAAAAACCTTTGCTATCTTCAACCATGGTCATCATGGCAGCCATTTGGTAGGTAATACTGTTCCTCGAGGTGATAAGGTGGAGAGTGCACAATTCTATTAGTTGTGTGAAGTGATTTTCAACCTTTTCTAGCATATTTTTGACGGTATTTGAGGTGGAGAACTTAATTTGCCAGTAATTGTTGAAGCGAAGCACTTCTTGTAGAGTCTTTTCATGGTTCCAAACCATTCTGAATGCCTCTATTAGTTCTTTGAGTGCTTTCAGTCCCTTGGTAGCACCGTGTCTTCTCAGAGCTATTTTGAGGAGGTCTTCGTTGAAGACCACGTGGCCAAAGATGGCTAAATCTACACTTGCGTTTGGAGATTTAGTTTGTCTGGACCTTTGGCGTACATGTACTGAAAATTATAATAATCATATATTTATTATTGAGATGCATTGCTCCAGTAGATAAAGAATGATGACCTTTTTAACCAATTATACGAAATGGTATGCTAATAAAAACAAAGCAAACAAAAACAAATTGATTCAGTAGTACTATAGTTAAATTTTACTTCAAATTAACCTACATTCATCATATCTAGAAACAGAGTGTGGGACGACACAGCCATTGGACCAAAGCAGTATGGATTGAATTCTCGTCCGTAGGACGTTGTATTGACTCATCTAAATGTTTAGACACAACACTTAGTGATAGAGGTGTCATGGCGCCTTTTGCAAACTTCGCCTATATTAGCCCTGGTATAGGCGTTGTTTGTAGAGAAGATGGGACTGTCAAATTCGTTGTTGCAACTTCCCAGTCTGTCCATGTATTCAGAGTAGTTATAGGTCTGGATTGGAGAAGATATATCGTATCCTACAAAAGTTGCGTATTTGCATCATCATATTTAGAAGAAATTGCAATTTTCAAACCTTAAATACGGCGCCCATTCCACATCCCTCGGATTTACCATATTTCTTCTCCAATAGAATTCCTATTTTACCCAATCTCACTGCCTGTTCCTCAGAAATGCTAGCTTTCTTCGACGAAATCTTCATCCAACCTCATTGTGTTCAAAACCATATCTTCACCGTCACCCAATATAATTTAGTCTTCTTCTTTCCGATTTCAATATTTGAAAGACTGATTTCGTCTTGCATAGTCTCGAGTGAGACTTATAGTATCAGGATCTGAACCTTCCAGATACCACACTCTGAAAAAAGGCTTTCGTTAAAAAGTAGGAAATGAAAGGAATTTAGAATTAGAACCTCGCCCAAACCATAATTGGAGGTTATAACCATGACTGTTGGATCTTCGTTTGAAGGATGGCGCGTGAAAAGCACTCCGGCACAATCTGCTGGAACCATCTTTTGAATTACTACTCCCATTTCGGCATTGATCGGTATACCATGACGCCTGGTATAAAAAAAATAAGCAGTGCTTGTAAGGCTTTCAAAGGCATCGATTACCTTCTGTATTCGACACTTGTGAATGAGAACAGCGAACCCCAGCATGCACATACTGCATTCAGAACATCATTATGAGTTTTGCAACCTAATATCGTAGTATTCTGACCAGCCGCTGATAATTCTTCTGAGTCTTCATCTAAACCTATGAAAAAAGTAAGCAAAGCTAGCTTAAATCTTTTAATAAATACTTAAAAAAAATACCTGATGATCTTACAGCCCATTTCCAAACTTCTTTCGGGCTTTCTGCTTCTAATTCCTTAATTTTGATTAGTACGATATCAGAAATTTCTTTAGTCATGGAAATCTTTCCAAACAACTCCGCTGTTCTGCAAAATTATAACAATATTTTTTCTAAACATTATATATGGATATGTCGGTAATGTTTACATTTTGCAGGCAGTTTGTATGTCCCCTTCTTTCCTTTTGTAGCAAATATCTGCTAAATCGTCTATTGCTTTTAACAGCTGAGGATTTTGTTGTAATTGGTGTCTAAATGACGTGGTAGTTACGACAAAACCTGGTGGTACTTCGAACTGCAAGCATTGTAAAACAATGTTAAAGTATGATCAACAAATATCAATCATTTGATTATAAATATCCCAGAAAGAATTAAAATGCAAGATAAAAAGCTGCTAATAATAATAACATTGGCAGCAACATCAACTTTCACGTATGAGGAAATAGGTTGTATTTCTCATAAAATATTGGACTATATTAAAGTGGAGGTGGCCATAAAAACCTGATTCCCCACGACCTTTTCAGGTCTATTGTGATCCCCTTTGCTTTGTTAATTAGGTCTATGTGTGGTTCTGCTTTGGCGTTCTTTGTGGCCAGTTCTAGAAATCTTGCCAGGCTATAGCAGTGACACGGAATATAAACTTGGATTCCTCCCTCCTCTTGGTAGAATCTGTAAATAGCATCGTCTGCCAGGCATATATTATACCTATGATTATTTAGCCTACAATTACCGATCAGCAGACCTACTATCATTTTAACAGTCTTCCCGTCTTTATGACTGTGATTTTTACCGCCACTCCTCAGACTTATTACGCACGCATTTGTTGATGGAATTTTATCACTTGCGATTGGGTAATGCCGAAAAAAGCACCACATCAAACGAATGGCCTTGACGAACCTCGTCTAACTAGGTCGTCTGCCGCCTCATTTCCTCTCACGCCCAAGCGGCTGGAAACTCGCGCCAAATGTTAATTTCTTTTGGTGCCCTCGTCATTACGCTTACACAGTACGAAACTGATTTGGAGTCAGCACTTGTGAGGAAATAGCTTTAATTATTGCATGACTGTCAGAGATAATGGCCTAATTCGGTCCATATTTCTACTTCTCTGACACAGTGATTGATTGAAACCTTAGCCTGGAACACAGTGATGTCCTTGCTGAAGTTAACGAAACGCCCTATTTGGGCTTCTTTCAATATATTCCAGTTACTACTCCGTTATTACTTTTAGAGCCGTTTGTATTTCAGTGCGAGCCTGTTTTTACTGAAGGCCTTTGTTTTCCAGTCCTTCCTATATGGTATTGTTAGCCAATGCTTTCTATCTAGATTATATTTCCAAACCATGGCATCACTTGCCATTTTTATAATCGGTATCTCCTCGGTATCTCCTTATTATATCTAATAATTCTTCATGCGATTTATTTATCGTTGTCTTACTAGTGATAGTGATGCTACCTAGCGTTTTGGTAGTTACCGGCTGCTGCACCTTTGCTCACCATACTACTGCTCCAAATGTTATCATGGGTCTAATTACTCATGTGTACAACTACACAATTCTCTTCGGGTTGAGAGCGCAATTTTTCCCACACAATCTCCTGCACTTACCTAAGCCAATGGAGAGCTTGTTAATTTGGTTGGTTGTTTTCTGGATATGTGGATTCCATTTGAATTTTCGGTCAAACGCCATTCATAGATGGTACAGCACGGAAAACCTGAGTATGAACCCGAACAAAAATCACGATACTACCGTTCATCAGGATGTAGTAGTCTAAAACATCTAGGCGTTTTATTTATATCGTGGGGGCTATCAATAAAACTAGTTTGTTGGCTGTGTGGATATATAAGGAGCTACGCACGGCTCGTTCGATTCAATTTAAGTCTGTTTATGATAGTTGATCGTCTTTTTATTTCATAATGTCCCGTCCGTCTACAAATAATCCCAACAGCTTCTGTTTTGTATGTAGAGAATTCACTACCCAAAGACATAAACAGAATATTACGCCTTTAATAGAAAAATTATATTTCCATTATTTTGGGTTAAAAATTAAATATCAAGACAAGGAATAGGCCCTTCACATTTGCTGCGCACGGTGTACTGTTATCCTGAAGGGTTGCTCAAACGATAAGACCAGGGCTATGCTATTTGCAAGGCCTATGATTTGGCGTGAACAAACGGACCATTTGTCTGATTGCCACTTTTGTTGCACGAAAACTTTCGGGTTCTCCAACAAAAATAGGAACAAGATTAGTTACGCTAATCTTCTGTTACTCGTCTAGTACCTCATTCAGAAGCCTTACCAGTACCAATACCTGTAGGTGTTTCTAGTAAAGAATATGTTATTATAGATGCAGAGGACGGATTTCTAGAGGACGGACCTCACTTAGTAAATCAGTCTGAATTAAATGACCTTATTCGAGATCTGAAGTTGTCGAAAACTCAAGCCGAAATTCTAGGATTTAGACCTCAAAGTTGGAAGCTGTTAGCTCCAGGCACACATATTTCACTGTATCGTAACCGCCAGAAAGAACTGTCACAGTATTTTACAAACGAAGAAGGTCTTCATTCTGCGATAATGTCGATAATTTGATGCTGACAGTAGGTCACCAATACAACCCAGAAGAATGACGTCTTTTTATTGATGCTTTGAAAGTGAGTTTGAAAGCTGTTTTCCTTGTATAGGAAACGTTTATCCATCCATTCCGGTTGGCCACGCAGTCCATATGATGGAGACTTGTGAAAATATGACTCGTCTCTCGACAAAATTAATTACAAAGTGTACAAATGGCATATCATCGCTGACCTCAAAGTTGTAGCAATTCTACTCGGTTTACAACTGGGGTACACAAAGCACTGCTGTTTCCTTTGTGAGTGGGACAGTCGATCGAAAAATTCCCACTACGTTGTTAAAGATTGGCCAGTCATGGCCCAGTATATTCCTGGACAAAAGAATATACTTCATAAGGCACTAGTGGAACCTGATAAAATATTTCTACCGCTATTGCATATCAAATTAGGTTTGATGAAGAATTTCGTCAAAACAATGGATAAGGATAATCATAGATTCCAATACCTTCAACACAAATTTCCCAATATTTCAAATGCAAAACTTAAAAAGGGAATTTTTGTAGGACCCCAAATTAAAAGTCTACAACAAGATGCACAATTTGAAGAGACTTTAAATGACTTGGAACATGGTGTTTGGAATGCTTTTAAGAGTGTGACTCAAAATTTTCTAGGAAACACAAAATCTGACAATTACATAGCAATTGTTAATGTACTTCTTAGAAATTACCATGAAATGGGCTGTAACATGAGCCATAAAATACATTTTTTACATTCGCACCTGGATTTCTTTCGCCCGAATCTCGGTGACGTCAGTGATGAACACGGTTTGCCGTGTTTCATCACTCAGATTTCATCAAGACATTTCTGTTATTGAAAATCGTTATCAGAGCAAGTGGAACAGTGAAATGTTGGCTGATTATTGTTGGGCATTGATATCAAAAAGTACCGTAGAACAGTATGAAAGAAAAATAAAAGGAAAAACATTTTAACATAGAACTATAGCATACAGTTCCATGTAATTTACGTATTTAATTCTTGGGCGTTGGGAGTATCTACCAAGCGCGCCCCGGGATGGTGGATAGGGGAAAGGCCATCTTGTCAGGGTTCACTTGAGACGAGATGGTTAGTGGCGGCTATAAGTACGTCCTCTCTGCTTAAAACCGGAGCAGGGTGAATGAAGAACGTTGCCGTAAACCACTCCCCCCTCGCCCGAGCTGTTGTGTCGTGGCTTGCACAGGGTTCTACAACGACGCCAGTTGTTGCTTTCGACTACCGAAAGCCCAACTGTTAAACCAGGTCTCGAAAGGGATTGGGGTCTTGGCTTAACTGCACGGACCGCGAGGAGACAACCTCAACAAAAACCTAAATCCTAAGGTGGCGGACTAGGCTAATGGGATGCGTGGCTGGATAGAAGACCAGTCTACTAGTCCAACCTTGGGGCATCTGGCGCACCCCATTGTATTTAGCTTTACCTCTGAATGCGGGGCTCTGTGGAGGTGGACCTTTTCTTCCCTAGCTACTCGTGGAATCAACCGTTGAGGAAGGAAATATATTTAACCTACTTAAACGAGACGACACCGCTAGTAAACAGGAACTGGTGCAAGACCTCCATAAAAAGCCTTCCACTTCCAAAGTGAGAATACCTCACTAGGAAGGAACAAAGGAAGGAGCAAGACGAGCAGATTGGGGAACAGAATGAAACACTCATTCATCTCCTCTCAAATTGCGTAGCACTGTGCAACTCAAGGGCGTTGCACCTGGAAGCACGTGAAATCGAAGAGTGAGACTTACCTAACCTGGGGCCTTCTGATATCCTACACTTTCTGAAAGGAATAGGATTGGAAGGTCAGCTGTAAAACAGCAAGAGTAGGGGACACAATAGATCTTTTAGGTCGCAGTGTAACATCACATGTATTATTATGAGTGTATTCGGTTTATTTTTTAATTACCTTTGCAGCAAAACCTGACGTGCCAGAATAATTTTTTATTGTTGTTATTACGACTGTAAGAGAAAATAAAACTATACATAGTTACCAACTAAAAAATAAAAAAAAATAAAATTTGTTGCCTAGTGATATATTCTGTTTGCAAATTTTGAAGAAATTTGAGCAATAATTTTTCTGGTTATTATTTTTCACGACTTCAGCATTTTTCTCGCTGAGAATGTAAGAGAGTCACATACATAAAAAAATATCGAATCTTTACCAAATCATTAAATCCTTTATATACCTTTTCTGATTTTAAAGAATACGATAGCATTCCTAAAGATACTCCTTTTCCACCGACCAATTTATCATCCAAGCATTCTTTGCTACCCAATTGAACTACATACAAATCCTGAGGATGTTCAGTTGATTTAGGTGCAAGCAATGGCGCAGGCAAGACAACGCCATCTCCTGAAAATACCATCATCAACAACATTTTCATATAAGAACCTTTTTTTTTAGTTATTCCTGTCTTACCACTGTTCCTGTGCCAAGAGGTCACTACGGCTCTCGCCTGCTCCGAATTAACATCACACTCGGCGGTGGATATTTTCATGTTCCAACCTCTCCTTTCCAAATTGTAAATCTCGCTTGCTTTTTGAGTATTGACATGAGCTACACACTTGTACGTTCTTCCGTTAGCTTGGAAATGTACTGAGAACGCATTGGGTAAATCACCATTATCGCCTAGATGCTCCAATGAGATATCGTTAGACGATATGCTGTAGAAACGACCATTGCTGGTGACGATGCAGCCGTAAGGTAATCTGGAAAATATCTGGACCTTATTATGTCTTGCTGGATTTGAATTTCGTGTCATTACTGCGTGCAACCCCTCTTGATGCATTTTGCGCCAATCGTAAAAGCAGTACCGTCCTTTAAGATGGAAAAGATGAAAAAATCTCTTCTTAACGCCACAGCTTCAGCAGGACCGAAGGTTCTTCTTCTCCAACTGGGCATGTATACGAAATTTTCTTCTCGGAGTGATTTTGCATTGAAAAATCCATTCAGGGCTCCAAATTGATCGTAACCATAATTACTTCCTCTGAAAATTGATTAACGGCAAGGGATTTTGATTCCAACAGAAACGAAATAAAAAGATTCTTACAGCATTTGCATCCAATCTCCGTCTTTCCATGGTTCCCTAGCCACAGCTTCTACAAGAAGATTTGTGTCTATATCTTGAGGGTACCTCAGAGGGGAGGTGGCTGAATTCCACCTAAAAGAAATATGTTTCGAATTTTTGTTTTGTGAAAGGAATTATACACACAGAAAATGGAATTTTACGTGTTCCACTACCCCTTGTGATTTTTTCATTAAACCATTATACGTGATTCGTAACCTTTGGAAAGGTTGTAAGACCTCTATGCTTAAACCAGCTGCTTTCCATTTTCTAGATGCTATGCTGCATAGCAAGACTTGTGGCTCATCTGCAAAAAAGCGGATGTGGATTGTAAAACATAAGTTTTTTTTCTTGTTATTGTAAAAAATGTCTGTATACGTAGTATGTCAAACCAGAGCAGTACGTCTTATATAAGAATTAAGAATATAATTTCAATTTATTTGCAATAATATGCAAGATTAAATATGAATATTACTGGGTAAAGTTCATATTTAACACAAGCTGTTTACTGACTGCAATAAACAGATGTTTCCACCAAATTAAAAAAAAAAACATTATACAGGGTGGGTTACTACATTCGCGTCGGTTTATATACGAAAAGTGGTAACATATTTTCAAATTCTTTTTATTTAGGGTTATACAGGTTCAGAAGGATCACATTTCAAAATTATTTTGAAGTATACAGGGTGACTCAAAGATAAGTTACACACCAAAGTTGTGAAAAATTAAATGGAACATCCTGTATATTATGACATATTTTGATAGTACAGACTAAATAAAGGCAAATGGGTGTTAGGTTTCTTATGCCTAACTTAACTTGTTTATCAGATAATTAACTATTCTTTAAAATGTAGACCAAAATTTAAGCATGCTTTCCTCTCATGCATATTTAAGCTAGATATTTGAAACTGTATTTATTTTTTAACTAAAGCATTAGACTTAATAATAAAATAAAAGGAATTCAAAAAAATTTATACAGGGTGAACGAAAACATACTTTTAATTTTCGCTATCTTTAAAGGCAAGTAACATTTTATTTTGAATGGAACACCCTGTATTTATTACCTTTATTTAGATTCTAATTTTAACGGTCTTTAAGATTGTATTAAGGTTTCCTATAGCTGTCTCTTATAGTTTTTGCATAATTTAGAATTTTCTATTTCAAATATTAATTCCTATACATTCTTTTTCCAAAAAAAAAAAGATTTATAAAGTTCATATAAGAGAAAAATATTGTAAATCTATTTTTCTATGGAGAACTTTAACGCAAATATTTGTATACATATTTGTTTTCAAAATTTTGACAAATAGTAGATATAAAAAATGAAATAAAGCTAATTTCGTTTTGTAACTTTTACAATAATAAACCACAGATATAATTCCTAATTTAGTACTATACCTATAATTTAATAAAAATACTTTAGTTTTTGAATTAGTACTTTAAAACTAATATAAATTTTAATATTATAACATAATATCCTATTGCACAGTAGCTAAAAATAAATATGTATTCCTCATATACAATTATGGATCACTGCTTGTAGAATTCTCCACTCACGGCCGTGATCCGTGATTCTCCAATCACCGTGAAAGAGTCACAGTTTGTGAAATATCGTTCATCACTAGAACCTAACCTCTCGCACCTGTGCTCAGATCAAATTTCACGCTTTACACTCCAAACTAAGTTTCAAATTAATGTAACTATATAATTCATTATCATCTAATTAGTTTTATATTATGTAGTAGGTGCTATTATTTTAAGGTTTCAATATTTAACTTTTAACGTTATTAATGTGGACAAAGTTCATAAAAAATTATCATTTTTCAGTAAATTTCCTTAATGTCTTGTAATGTGCAGATTGTTGTACATGTTACAAGTACTTATGTATTATAGATGTTCTGAGGATGTGGACAAGACACTCTTGAAAAATCGACATAAAGATGTGTGCATGGGTTTTTGGAAATAATTCATTTTCATTTCGATTAAAAATGATTGCGGCATTTTGTTGTATTTACTCTTAAAATGAATAAATGTTATAAGAAAAGAAAAAAATTCTGAATAAAAATGCTTACGCTTTTCTGCTAATCGGCATAGTTTTCAAGTTCAAAATAAAGAGGACTTGAATCAACTATCAATATCTTTCACTTAAAAGAATAAACTGTTTCAACGAAAAATATATTATTTCCGAAGAAAAGCGTGAATTTAAAATTATATGCCTTTTCAAGGAAACACCAAATCATGTTGGCCATATAGAAAACGCAAAAACTTTTGGTTTAATGCAATTCCTTTTAAATGAAAAGGATATTTCTCTCAGTGTAGTTATGGCCGACCATGATCTATTTAAAGATGATATTTTCAGCCCTATAACACTTTTGGTATACAGGGTGTCGATATCAACTTTCTTATTTTAAACGGAATAATGGAATTTTTAAGGGTCTAGTGTATTGCTCGCATCATTTGGTGATGAGTTTGTATTAATGTTTCTTATTCCTAAAACTAATCGTTTTTCAGATATGCAACACACGAAATGAAATTTATGGAATAATTTATACACAAGCTTTAAATTTGTATTGTTTTAAGTTTATGAGTTATTAAGTTTTGACAAATCTATCAACTAAAAAATCATATCGAAACCAAATAATGGTGTCCAGAAAACGGTAATGGCGGAGAGTGACGCTACTGCTACTATCTATGCTGTGGCAAAAGCCTATATAAAAATGCCAATTATGAAATGTCAAACTATTAGTTGCAATATTAACGCAAAAAATGTTACAAAGTGAAACTTTGTGACTGTGACACTGCTTTCCGGTAAAAGTTACACAAAGTGCTCATTGTATATGCCAAATAGAAAAAAAAAAAATCTTATTTTCTCTAAATTCCACTTAGAATTAACTCCCATTTCTAGCAGTAGTCTTAAAAGTATTTTAGGAAATCCTAAGGATTAAGTAGATAGCTTAGAACAATCAAGAATTTATAAAATATCATGTAAAGATTGTGATTAACTATACATAGGGCAAACTAAAAGATCAATCAAAGTTCGTTATAAGGAGCACGAGGCTCATCTTTAACTTAGAAAGTTTAATAAATCGATGTGGTATGTATATGCTTCAAGAAAGTTATAAAATAGATAATGCAGAATTAGTTAATAATATAAATAATCATGGACAATTAAATTGTTTTGAAAATGTGAACGTTTATAAAAGCAAACACCTTTTAATGGATTGATATCACGGTCATTAAATACTAATTTATAGTTTATTATAAATAAATTACCTGGAAGATTTGATGGGTGATTAGTGATTAATTAACCATGACGGTGGTCAACAATGACTGTGTTCTCAGTAATTTTAGGTATAAATTAGGGTAGCTTTAGGTTAGTTATTTAGTTCAGTGATACTGCTTTGCTGTTGAAACGTGCTTCCAGTTTAGTGGAATTTGTTGTGAGGTGTATTGAGCAAGTACTGCAAAGAATTATCAATTTTTGTTAAACGTTCTTTTCGTAAATGCATTAGTCTGGATATTTTGGATAAAAAACAGTATTTTGATTAGAATATGTAATTTTCCAAGCATAAATATGTTTAAAAATCATTTGGGTATTTTTAAATATAAACCTTGAATATAGGGGATTTTAAGAAGTTGTTTAGGCAAAAGACAGTCTAAGTCATCTGGCAACTCTCCTGTGTGTAAGTTTGTCGTGATTCTTTTTATTA
Source organism: Protaetia brevitarsis (assembly GCA_004143645.1). Classification (NCBI taxonomy): domain Eukaryota; kingdom Metazoa; phylum Arthropoda; class Insecta; order Coleoptera; family Scarabaeidae; genus Protaetia; species Protaetia brevitarsis. The sequence continues at coordinate 1,148,926 of RXPK01000089.1, read as the reverse complement.
TTTTTCTTTTTTTTTAATAAATTAATGAAATGGTACCTAGACCTATTGCGAACATTTTGAAACTTACTTGGTAGCCGATATAGAGAACCATTTTTATGTCTAAATTCAATTGCGACTTCCGCATGTAAAGTACTCTTTAAAGTTATCTTCAAACAAAAATAATCTCCTTCAGTGTTAGCACCGTATATGATTTGCGAATCAGCTTCCTGAAATAGAAAATTATTAAATACATTTCGCATCCCAATCTAATATCTCGTCCAGCATATAATCTTACGTTTTCTGTTAAATTTGTCTTGGGATTTTCTAAAATGTGATCTGACATACCCTTCAATTCCTCCGCCCATTTCCTCTGGTACCTTTTCACGTACGGTTTTGCGCAGATAGCTTTTAGAAAGTGATACCATTCTATGGAAGAATTTATACAGATTTTTGGCCATTGTGATATTAATTATGTTTTCATACGTACCTCGTTTGCTATAGTGACTGGATTTATTTGGTTTACGCAGTAATATGTAGATTATTATTGGGGCCAAGAACAATGATATACAATAAGCTAAATATAACAAGTCCATTACTGCATGGATTTAGACGCGGGTATAATTAGCACAACTGATTTTAACAGCAAATATTTGTTGAATTTTGACCTGGCTTTTAAACGGTTTATCTAAAGTATTTTTCGATAGATTATCTATTGAAATTACTTACATAATGTCTTATCTGATACCGTACTTGATTTATATTATAAATTGTACCTTCTACTATGACACTTGCTGTATTGTTTTTCTAAGCTTCCATTACAATAGTTGATAACCTACAGAAAATATACAGACAGACTGGAGAGGTATTTGTCATTTATGCACTATTAATTTTGATAGTAAAGTTTTGAACGGTTTTGTAAGCGTGTTATCTAAAGTATTTGGTTCCCCATAAAAGGCACCTGGGTACGTGTAAAATATCTTATCGTTAAAACACTAAACTGATTTGCTCTATATTCAAAACTGAGTATATTAGATTTTTTAAATTATATATATTGGAATAACACTTACAATTTTACTTTGTTGATTGCAATGTGGCAACGGGAAACAAACTAGGAACATCATTTCGTGGTAACTATTCGTCATTAAGTGACTAATTAGTTGAATATGCATGCTATTACATGATTATCTATCTTTCTTGATCATTGGTTATGTCACACTAACATGTAAAATGTAAATTTGTGCGCAAATACTGGCAATTATGGTACACGTACAGTTCTTTCAGCACTACGATTATCAATTTCCAAGGTCTAATGAATGCGTTGGTGTTTTTAATTCTGTATCCTCGCATGATTTAGGATTTTATGCCAAGTTTCTCGTACGTAAGAAATATCTTGCACTTTATGTATGAAGAATTAAATAATTACACGAGGTTTTCTATTTTAAGTACTATATGGATTGCATAACAATTGAAACGTTCCCACTCTAACTAAATAATTTCCTATTAATATTTCATCATTAAAAGTTAGGGTGGGCACTTAATGTCCGGGCATTTGAGCTAGGTGCTCATTGCACCATCCCTATATATCTCTTATTTCCACTAGAGCAGCTTAGTGTTCTCTATAAAGCCTAGTATCTTGCCCAGTAGGAACTTGAGAACCTTCGAGGGCTTCAATACATTTCTCCCGAAATATGTCTGGCTGAGTACCTCAGTTCCTCACATATGCAGATCACATGTAACTCGTTTCCTCCTCTAGTTCGCATCTTCTATACGTGTCATATCGTGTCAAGTTACCAACCCAGTAATGGTTTTAACTTCTTTCTTACTGCGTCTGAGTAGGTTATCAGAGAAACTAACATCCCCATCCCATATCAGCGTTCTGGTATAGAGTTAACCTTCAGTCGACCTCAATTTCTTTGTACTTTCTTTATCTAACCAGGTCCAGATCTCTCTTCTTGCGGAATCCTTAGGAATTCCACATACTGGCTCTGGACCCATGAAGTGTCTCTTAGAGTCCTCCTTGGGGCTTAGTTCATCGGCTATTACGTTGCCCTTTATATCCTCATGTCCCGGCACTCAAATCAGAGACACCGTGTAGTCTCGTGCCAGTGCATTGAGGGATTGTTTGCAGTCCCTAACTAGTTTTGACCTAGTTACAGGGTTCGAGACTGCTTTGATGACAGCCTGGCTGTCAGTCATTATATTAATTTTCCTTTTCATGTAGCCCCCTTTTGCAATCATTTCTGCACAGGCTGCAAGGGCGAATACTTTGGCCTGAAAGACCGTTGTATGTTTCCCCAGGCTTATGGATATCCTTTGGTTAAGACTGGGCCCACAAATACCGGCTCCTGTGCCCTGGCTGGATTTGGATCCGTCCGTGAACCAGTTACCATTCGCAGTGATCTCATTACGTGCCTGGTTTCTGTTCTGTATGGAGATTTTCTCCTTTTCAGTGAAGATAATTTCGGGTGCCATGCTGTCCGTGGGCATTTGCAGCAATGGCCCGTCCAGCATCGTGCCCGTAGTATAAGTGTGCCCTCCCACCCTGAAGTTGGGATGCCACAGGTTGTTGGCTTTCAGCCTAAGGATCGCATTCATTGCCTCCGCTCGCAAATAAAGCCCCAGCGGGGGGAGGCCCACAATGGTCTCCAAAGAAGCGGTCCCTGTGCTGTTAATTGCACCAGTGATATCCAGCAATGCCTGTCTCTGGACAGCGGTCAGCAGCTTCACTGCGGAGGACACTTCTGTCCTCCTCCACCAAATTACTACCCCGTATGTTATCGCTGGTCTTATCACGACAATATACAGCCAATGGGTCACCTTCGGGCTTTAATCCCCAGGCTTTGCCAGCAACTCTCCTGCAGCGCCAGAATAGTTGCGTAGCCCTGGTCGTTGTTTTGCCTAAGTGATTTTTCCAACTCAGTTTCCCTTCGAGAGTAACACCCAGATACTTTACTTCCTTGGTTAATTGTAACTCCTGCCCAAACACTCTAACGCCGCCTAGGTCATTGAGTTTCCTCATGTTGGTAAAGGCAACCAAGTGTTTTTTGTGGATTAACTGAGAGTCCTTGTGAAAGGCACCATTCCTTCACCATTCGCAGTGCATTACGCAAGAAGTAATAAATTATTACGAAAGCTCAGTAATCTAACGAAGGAGTATGTTTAGTTAATCGGCTGCTATCCTCAAAACATTTAGTACCTTTGTTCTCCACATTGTACAACCGTACTTCTTCCGCGATATGCATATTGGCTATCACTGAATGGCTGCTTTCACCGCGGTACCTGTCTATCAACCTTTCAAGGGTTTTGAGTAAAAAGAAGGACAGGCTTATTGGTCTGCATGACTTCGGCGTTTGATCGGATACTTTACCTACCATAGGTAGGTAACTACCCTCATCTTTTCTGAAGATTTTAACGAGATGTGGCGTCAATACTTGTATCCCCTTCTGAAGTAGGGCAGGGAATATTTCATCCGTGCCTGCGAAAATCTGCTTAACGCTCACTTGTCCCTCATGGATCTCGTGATTTCTGTGGCTAGGCTCCAGTTTTGGTCTATCTGGAGCTCGATCTGCTACGGCTGGCCCGCGAGCACCTATCAGAATTTTCGCAAACGGAAAATCAACCTTTAATTTAACAGTTCTTGAATGCTCAATTTGGTCGCAGCACAACCATCCTTGGCTAGAACTTGGATTCGTGAACATGTGGGAGCTCTATGAGTCCCTTTTTGCCTTACGAATTTCTTTCATAATTCAAGTAAAATTGAAAATGTGTTGAAATCCTCATCACCATCAAACATCAAGGAATAAAATGATGTTAGTTTAGTTTAATCTATTTACCACTAGTTTCGGAGTTTTAGGTCATCTTCAGTTAGAATAGTGGATTAGTCTGGGTATTTGGTCAAGTACGAAGTTTCTTTTTTAAGTTAACCCTAGTCCTACCAACGTTTTATCGTAACGTGTCCTACCAAGGTGTGTCTCACAGGCACACATCTATTTGTACACATTGTTGATGTAAATAATAGCAAAATATGCATTATTTATTTCATGTAGTAGGTATACAGTAAGATTAAAACATATAGAAAGAATATTGTGTGTCAGAAGATATAATTTAAAAATAGTACAAGATAGTAAAATATTTGAAAGTTATTTATGTAGTTTGCAATTTGTGCACGTGAGTATTTTCTCTGAATGTTCACCACAAACCGTTTGCTTACACTTATCACATAACTGTGTTGACATTCTGCTTTTCTTTGATGGGCAAATATAGCACCGTTTTCGTTTTCTTACTTCTCGAGCCGAAGACTCCCCTGTGGTTGGTACTTGATTCAACGTAGTTTGTATCAATGAAGTATGACTTTTATGCAAGCCACTCAAACTACGACGTCTAATTTGCCCCAGTACTAATTCTGTTGTAATTTCTCGTAAGAAAATTTTGCGAAGTCTTCGTTTTTTGGAAATATGCCAGTCAGGATGGATATTTCTCCAAATGACAAATGAAGCTACTCCACACACATCAATTATATTGAAAAATAGACCAAAGGCCACCTATTAGTTTTGCGTTTCACTGAATATGTATGTACCATCTGATCAAGTGTATCCAGCCCTCCTTTCGTGGAATTGTAGTACTTATTGATTTCAGATTTATTTTTATTTTCCTCATCAATGGTTGGAGTCGTTAATATGACACAGCGATTTTTCTTAGGTACATAAGATACCAAAGTCATTGTCTTCTGAAAACCAAACAAGTTGCTTTCAATATTCCGTCGCCTGTGAGGTAAAAATTTGGTGGTATGCAGCGCTATTTTTTCTGAGCGTTCTACACAAGTTAGGCCTTTGGTAAGCAAACTGGATGCAAGCTCGTAGCTGGTGAAGAAGTTGTCGAACGTAATATTCCTTTTAGTTCTCAGAAAAGGTTCACAAAGTCTTCAACACCTTTTGCGCTAAGTTTTCTGCTCTGTTGAGACCTTCTTTTCCTAAGTACGGTATACCACGTAACGGATAACTAGTTCCACTATCGCATATCCACCAAATTTTCATACCGTACTTATCTGGCTTGCTTGGCAGGTACTGTCGGAAAGATACACGACCTCTAAAAGGCACCAGTTGTTCATCGATGGTTAGATTACTGCCAGGAAGATAATATTTCAGCAAGTTTGTATTAACACGGTCCCACAGGTTTCTAATTGGTGCCAACTTGTCCTTTTGCGTTCGGAGGGTTCTGGTCGCTTTATCGTCAAAACGAATAAATCTTAGTAATTGAGTAAATCTATTTCGTGACATACACGCTCGATAAACAGGATTTCCATATAAAGGATTCCATAGCTCATTATAGTCCACCATTCCTTGTTTATTTCTTCCAGCAGTAATCAAAAGGCCCAAGAAAGCACGTCGTCAACTGGTTTCCACAAATCGCCAAGAATACGAACAGCCTCTTTATTAGTGAAAGTAACCACAATACCAATAACCGTATCATCAAAAAACAAATTGCGTCACAATGAGTATCAACATGCTCCAGGTGGAAGTTTCACTTTGTTCAAAGCTGTTGTAATTATGTTGTGTGCACGTGTTTTTCCCTTGGCAATCGGCGTGGCATTCCACTCGGTACCATCTTTTCAATAAAAGTTTACGAATGCCGGCGGTTCATCATTAGCATCACTATCGTCACTTCTTCTTGTCATCGCTTTCTTCATCGCCAGTTTCTTGATAATCCGCTTCACTAGAAGAGGTTTCGTCATTTGGCTCTTCTTCATCATCACCATCATTTACATTCCTTCCCAAATCCTCATCACTTTCGTACAATGCATCGAGCAACTCCTTTTCAGTTAGTGGCCGGCGTCGGTCAGTCAACCAATCGGTCATACTTTCTGCATAAATTTCAAAGCCAAATAAGCATAAAACAACAAATCTATTTTTACTGGGGTCAATCAAAACTTTATTTTGCTTACCTGGTTTATACTATACTCTCCACTAGGTAAAAGAAATAAAATTAACCAATAGACACCTAAAACGGCCAATGCGTTCGTTAGGAAAGTCACAAATACACTGATAGCAATGCAGTTTGTAAGCTGACTGTTTTAGCAAAACGCTTTAGGGAATTCCCTTCATATGCAACTGGAAGTTCTTACATACAAGGGGAAAGTCCCGAAATATAAAGCATATCTTATTACGGGGATTTACCCACATACCTAGTTTTAAATAACGTAGCAATGCTTTTATAGATAATAACAGTATGTGCCTCAAAGACACACCTTGGTAGGACGTGTCGGTAAATTATGTTTAATTTTTTTTAGTAAAATAGGAAAAATATTTTTAAAAAATTTTTATGTCATTCTGTGTTAAATAGTTTATTTTGAGAATACAAAAATCCTCCAGTCTGTGGGCAGTTAACTTATAAATTTCCAGCAATTCCAAAATCAATTGTGCCTCAAAAGCACACCTTGGTAGGTTTAGGGTTAAAGTGGTTAAAGCTTGCAATATATGTTCATGAGAAATCATAAAAGTTGACAGTTATGAAAAATTACTAAGGAAAAGAAAAGAGTTAAGTTAAATAAATATTAAGGAATAAAAAAGCAAGAAGGAACACATTTTAAATATTATTTTAATTTTTCATTTATCAGTCCTTAAGAACAGATATTTTGAACAAATCACAATGGTAAAGAATTAATTTTTATAGTAAAAAAAAAATGAAAGCTATTTGAAAAGTAATTACTCAGTTTTCACCATCGGAAATTGCTTTCGTAGATGTATTTGCACATTTCGAAACAAGTTGAAATATAAACATATATTTATTACTTTTATTAATGACATTATTGATTTTATCAGGTTTTCATTATTTTTATATGCTGACGATACAATTGCACTTGTTACGGGCACTGATCCATTGCATGTTGGTGATCGAGCGGCTGCGCTATTGGTCCAGCTGGAGGGATGGTTCTCTGCGAATGAGTTGCATATGAACCAATCTAAAACTAACTATATGTTTTTCCACTCCAAGCAATCGAACCATAACTTTGACGTTGACGTTTCCTTGCATGGTGCCCCTTTTCAATCTGTGAAGAGTGTAAAATTTCACGGCGTCAAATTAGACGAAACTTTGGACTGGGGTGCGCACTGTGCCGGAGTCGTATCCAGGATTAATAGGGCTTGCTTTCAAATTCGATCACTGAGACGAACAGTAGCCATTGATACTCTTTTATCATTTTATTATAGTGAGGTCCATTCTAGAATTAGGTATGGTATAACTTTGTAGGGTTTATCTAAACATTCTTCAGAGGTGTTTCTAGCGCAGGAGCGGATTATCAGATGTATATCTAGGATCGGTACTTTTGAGTCATGCCGTCCTTATTTTATTAAATATAAAATAATTCCGGTCCCTTGCATTTATATCCTAGACCTTCTTCTTTATATATTCGATAATAAAAACAATTTTGCTAGAAATGGGGATCTACATTCATACGATACGAGAGGTAAAGGTGATTTTAGATTAAATTTAAACAAGTTGAATATTTCTAAGCAATCTCCATTAAACTTTTTAATATGTTACCCCAGCATATGAAAAACTCTAATAGAAATACATTCAAGCGGATAATAAAACACATACTTGCATCCAATGCATTTTATTCCGTGGATGAATTTGTGGCACATCTTGCGCAGTGTCATACATCTCATCATCATCATCAGTACATGTGAGAAATTGTCCTCTTTACATATCTATTTATTTATATATTTGTATAATGGGTGTATTTTTTTGTATATAATTTATATTTATTATACTTTATGACATTGTCCAGCTGCTTTTAAGCTTGAGACAATAAAGAATCTATCTCTATCTATCTATATTTTCTACACTAATTTAAATTAAATGCATTCACTGTTAATGATAATAAAAAATAATAGGTTATTCAGGGTATTTCCAGCACTCAAATTTATCAGATTACTATTCCAGGTGCTTTGCAATAACTACATTAGAAATTATTTGTTACGTAACCTATACCATCTGCGTCCTCTCTATTTCCTTATTAGAATTTGGAACTCAAAGTGCAGCGAGTCGTGAATCATCTGAAGTGGACCGTATCTATTGGCACGATACAAACTGTGTCTTATGAATCTTTCATTTTGGGAGTAAAAATTAAGATTTAAGTGAATTAAGTTAAAAATTATAGCAAATAATCATTGTGGGTGAGAACTTACCAAATCTAAAACAAGACATTTTTTTCTTTAAAAGTTTATTGATGCATAAATAATACTTCAAAAATACTCTATTAAAAAAATACATCATAATATGTCATATATAAAATGCATAGAAATTTTCAAAACAATAGTCACATTATCCTAAAAGTTCCAATATTCCATTCTTGCCAGACAATCTAACCCTGTCACCCGTTTTGAAGCATTTGGTAGCGTTTTTAACCCCTACCACACAAGGTAAACCATATTCTCTAGCCACCACAGCACCTGGTCATTATGACAAATAAAATAGCGCAAAATTTAGCATTGTATATACGCAGTAAATATATTTGGAAACTTACCATGAGATATGAGACCACCTAGTTCAGTTACAACTCCAGACAGCATCGGAAAATATGGAGACCAAGCTATATTCATACTTGTCGTTATCAGAACATCGCCTGCAAAACTGCCATAATTATTAAATCGACAGCAATTTTATGAAATTACCTTGTTGTATAAATTTGGTATCTTTGATATCTGTGATGACACAAGCTCTAGCCACAATAATTCCCTGGCATATGGGTGTTCCTTGTAATTTCACGCGTTCTCTTTCATGGAAAATATTAGTTTTATCACTCTCCTGTTCGGACTGCGGAATTCCGAAGTTTAATTCCGGAAAACGTAATTGGTTCCATTGTTCATACAAATTTCTCCGCCTAATGGCTCTGTAAACAAGAAAAGAATATATAAATTTGCCTTTAAATGCGTTACAAAAATACTTTTGAACTAAAGCGGGAGACTTTGCGTTTAGCAACGATTTCAATTCTTCGTGAGTGAAGTGGAACACCAACTCCTCTTCTGGGATGTGACCTTCCGACACCATACGCTTGGCGATTTCTCTGTAGGCAATCCTGAATCGGTTTATTCCTTGAACCAGTTGTGATTTACTTTTTTCCCTGCTCGCCACTGCGTGTCTACATTTATTGATCAAAAATGCCAAAATGCATCTGCAAGAAACGATTTCAGTTAATGAAAATAAGTTTGGGTTAGTCTTGGTGCACTCGCTTAGTAAATATTCCTTTCGGTGATGTTAATTTCGCTATGGTCTCATTTGCAGTTAATCCTTTGACTTTTCTAGTAGTCGTTTCACCTAGACAATTCACCTGGATGATGGCTATCAAGATGCTAGGATCCATGGCCCAAGTGTCTTCTTTTAATTCGAGCTATAAATAATAAAAATTTCAATGAAGATGCGCAAAATACAATGTTATGGTAAAAGGCTTTTTCTCATTATGTATGTATACACATACAGGGTGAGGCACCACTAAGGCGTTGGTGAAGACGGGCAAATATTGAATGATGCGAGATGATACGGTTCGGGTATCGTTCTTCATAAAGACGTCTAGCAGCACGCGAATTTCCATTGGCAAGACCGTAAACGAAATGCATATCACACATCTCAGCATTCGTGTAATTCATTTTAGAAAACAGAAACTGGCAAAAAACTGAATGGATACTCTGACAACTATTGACAAATATTGAAATGACAAATAATCAATTCCCTCTCAACACAATAGTTTTTGAAGAACCAACTGTGATATTATATCGTGTTAGTCATAGTTCATTATTTATTATTAAATATTCAATAACTTTAAAACCAAACCGTTTTGGACATATACTCATATGAACGTTTATGATCAAAATAACCCCAGGAATCAGCGCTTAAAGTTTATCGCATATACTGAGAATCACCCTGTATAGTTTGGTTTCATCTGTTACGCCAGGTATGCCGGCTGTTGTTAGAGATACGACAAAAGGTTAAAGAAGAAAAGTTGTTCTATATCTAATTCCCTATTAGATGGCTTAGAATAAAAAAAAACAATTGAGCATCAATGTGTCAGATATAGCAAATACCTAAAAAAAATTCAATGGAATCCACCCAATTTTATTACGTATTTTGAAACTATAAAAAATTCTCTTTTCAATGATATATCACATGTCATAGTTATGTAATCATTGGCTCCTGCAATAGTGCGTCGGGTTTCCATAGTTCCTTTACGAATTAAGTTAGGAATTTCAATTATAAAAATTGTCAATATAGAAAATGTAAAATATTGTCGACAAGACAGGTATATACAGGCTGATTCAAATTAAGTGCGCACCATTGCTATCTCTGTTAGTATTGATTCTAGAAAGTAGGTTAAATTAGGAAAGTATTAGGGTTTTTAACGCTGATTAATATGCAATATACAAAAAAACAATTGAATGACCCATTTCCAAGAAATTTTGACATTTATATATTTTTTAAATTGAACACCCTGTATATTCTTAAAAAAATGAAAGATATTTTAATTTATGATGCAAAAGTATCAATACAATATTGTCTTAAAACGAATAATGAAGAAGTTATGATGGTTTTTATTTTGTAAAATGTAGAGCAGTATAAAGAATCAACTTTTAACAAAACAGATACATGTCTTTGTGGTTGATGTTTATTTTAAATATTACATCTTAAAATATTCGTTGAAATTAAATTGAAAAGCAAAAGTAAATGCATAATTTATTAAATACTGCTCAAAGGTATCACCTTCATTCTCATACATTTTCGTGCCCGCTTGTTACTTCTGGGTAGCTCTTAAGATTATCCTTCCATCCAATTGGCGGAAAACCTCCCTAACCTTACTTTGCAATTCGTTCACGTTGTTGTAGTACCGGGTTCTGTATATCTGATCTTTTAAATGTCCCCAAAGAAAAAAAATCCAAAGGTGAAAGTTCAGGAGAGCATGCGGGCCATGGAATTGAGCCGTTTGTACCAATTCACCTATCGGCAAAGATGCTGTTCAGATAGTTGTGAACTATGCGGCAGTTGTGTGCCGGAGCACCGTCCTGTCGAAAGTACAAATTTTGGCGCATCAGGTAATTGACGTTATCAAGGAAATCCTCTAGAACGGTACGAATAAATTCCAGATATCTCTCTTCTGTCAATGTACAATTGTAGAACACTGGACGAACGACTGCCGAACCAATGAATCCGCACCAGACAGTTAAAACTAAATCGAACTTGTGCAGCATGTGACGCATTATAATAAATTTCTTGGACCTGTTGTTTCATTCTTCTTATTAAACATTCCTCTATTGGAGAAATTTGTTTCATCACTCCATAAAATACATTGTGCTCCATTCAAATTTTCATAACAAAAATTAATGAACCATTCATAGAAAGCCAACCCCCTGGATGCTTTTTTTTAAATTCTCTGAACTGACGCGTAACTTAAACCCAATTCTTTAGAAGCATTTCTAATGGAAAATTCGCGATGGGTTTCAAAAATGTGCTAACACTGTAATTTCTACCTCTTCGTTGATGATGATATTTTCCTTTGTTCTTTTCTGTTTAAATAAGCAATCATGTTGCCTAAATTGTCTGTAAAGTTTTCGAAAGTAACGTTGATCTGGCTGCTGTCGTAAAGGATACTATTCTGCATAATAGTCGGCAGTCCTTATTGAATTTTATCGCATACAATGTATGCTTCCAGCATATCGCATTTCTCCAAATGAGAAAATACTATGGTGAGAGATTATCTAATAGACATTTAGAACTAAATACAACGAAAACTGTTCAAGCTAATAATGATAATGATGTAATAATAACAATTAGAAGTAAAGAACACAACACAAAAATGAAATAATCAACTTTTTTTAATATTTAAACGTGTAAAAGATTTAAGCTCAGTGCGTTTTTCACAGTTTCAAACAACATACTATTTGTTTTGACTTAAAGTGAAAGAAGCCTACTATAAATTTTACATATCTTTGGCATCAATTAAAAACCACCATAACTTCTTCATTATTCGTTTTAAGGCGATATTGTATTAAAACTATTGCATCACTAATTAAAATATCTTCCATTCTTTTTAAACAATGTACCTTGTACAGAGATAGTTGATCTACATAATAACAAATTTCAGCTCCTGGTACCCAGTTGCCGTTAGTTAATATGTGTAAAAGCCTGTGTATCGATAATTTTTTTAGATTTAAAAGCAGCTATCATTGTATATTTAACGAGGTCATACGCCAAGTAGCAGGAATATTCCTACAAAATGCAAATGGGATTACCGTAGAATATTCTGTAAAAATAGAATAAAGTATATTTCTAAAAGTATTTATAACATTATATTTATGTAGCATTATAAAAATACAGTCGGTGTACGGAGAATTCGATAAGTTTGATCAATTATTAGAGGAATGGAAAACTTTTAAGAAAAAACAAACCTGACTTCCCTTAAAAATCAAAACTTTTTTTAAAGAAAATTGTAAATGTAATCTTCTTAAAAAGGAATTTATTTGAAACTTGCAATTTTTTCTTTTTTTTTTTTGTTACAAACCTAAAAGGATGTTATGATTCTGAAATCACTTCCGAAATGACTTATTATTGTTAGATCCAGTGAATGTCTGACAAAGTACCATTTAAAGAGTGAAGTTGTAAACTTAATTCATAAAGAAGCTATTGATGGCGTACCCTTACAAGACCCCGTAGGTAGTAGATGAAAAATTACCTCTCTAAATAATCTATGTCCATGAGCACTTAGAAAATCGTCCAATTTACTTTTGACATCAGGACAGTTTTCATTCAACCAGTCCATTCCGTCTTTAGGATGTACGTCGATGAATCTTTCGGCCATATTGGAGTTCTTTATGCTGGCAATAATACTTTCAAGCAGTACTGGTATCTCTGCCGATTCAACCACGGAATTTGTAGCCAACAGCAGAGCTAGATCATTGTAATGCTCAGATGTTAATTCTAAAAAAAAAAAAAAAACTTAAAGTTAAAATTATATCAAAAATATTTTTGTAATGATAAAACCTTTCCTTCCTTCGGCCATTGCCATCAAGGCAGACGTTTGAAACGTTACAGTGTTCATAGACAACATGAGATGAAGGCGGCACAATTTTTCCAGGTGAATAAATTGCTTTTCAGTCTTTTCCAACATTTCCTTCGGCGAATCTAGAGGATCAAACTTAATCTGCCAACGTTCGTTGAAGCGAAGCACGTTTTTAAGGATCTTATCGTGGTTCCAAGCTGTTCTGAATGCGAGCAGTTTATCTTTAAATGCGGCAAGTCTCGTCAGTGCGCCGTGTCTTTTCAGAGCCACTTTCAAAAGATCTTCATTAAGCACCGCGTGACCGAAAACTGCCAGATCAATCGCTAGGTCCTTCAGCGATAATTGTGGTTCTTGTCTGGCGTACAAACACTGAAAAAAATATTTCACTTGAGTAAATAAGTAATAAGTAATAAAAAAAATATTTGGTGGTAAATAAACATGTTAATCTCTTTACATTTAGAACTATTTTTTTAACTTAATGCTTTTTTTTTGTTGCTTTGGAGGAAAAATCATAGATTATGAGTTTTTGATTTTTAATTTCCTGTTATAATAGATCCCCATAGCTCACAATGTAGAGGTGGCGCAATAATGTGACCAAGTATTAGGTAATTTCAAAAAATATTTTTTTATAAAAATCGTATGACAACAGGAGATCTACAATTTCAAAATGATTTCTATTATATAGGATCAACTAGACGAATTCTAATTTCGTTTTAAAATGGGATCCCTCTATCTAACTTTTTTATGTTATACATTTGTTGGTCCTCTATAACTTTCATTAACGTTTCTCAATTTCTGCTAGTTTTTTTTTGTTTTTTTTTTACACTTTTATTAACTATATCAAAGAACGTCTTGTAAATCCTATATGGTGTTCCTATCCAATTTTTCGAATTTCACCTTGTTTCAAAACATCGGGCTGTACTACAAATAATAGTCGCATTAGGAATTGATCTTTCGGGATAATTTACTGTAAATTAATCACGTGTAACTTCTGCTGAATTGCCACCGTAAAATTATTTCACAAACCTCAGACACATACTATTTAATTTCTTTTTATAAAATCACTTTCCGCGATCAAAACTTGCTACTCGCTATAAAATTTGAGGATCGTACTCGTATCCTAAGATCCACCGACGCCTTGTTAAGAAATGAGCGAAATGCATGGAACGCCGGCAACAATAATTCAAAACTACAAATCACCAATCTTAAAAGACACGATGGAGATAGGAAATACAATTCATCAGAGGGCCCCAGTCTAGGTAAGTCTCCCTCTTCGATTTCACATGCTCCCAGGTACAATGCCCTCGAGTTGCACAGTGTTACGCAGTTTGGGAGGAGGTGGATGGGTGTTTCATCCTGTTCTCCACAAAATCTATATTCAGATTCCTTTTCCAATCCAAGCCTACTCAGATGTCCTTTCAGTCTACAATGGCCTGAAAGTATTCCTATTAATATGCGAACGTTGTTCTTATTCAGGTTGATGCATTCTGTAAACCTCTTCTGGTTATAACTTCCCAGAAGAATTTTACTTCGCCTCATTCCCTGGAGATTTTCCCAGTAACTGGATTTTCTCTGCTCCATTTCTGTTTATAGTTTCTTCAGTATTGTACTGCTACTTAACCCGCAAAAGGGTTCAGCCCCTACAAAAGGCATTCCAACCCCTTTTTTGCGAGATTATCCGTTATTTCGTTTCCTTCCACTTCTGTGTGAACCGGAACCCACAGGAGGGTTACTTTATTCCTTTTGCCTAGCTCATTTAATTTCCTAGGCATTCCCAGACCATCTTGAACTGATTTCATATGATCTCACGCGCTTGAATGCTGGCTGACTATCAGATCATGATGATAATCTCCTGCTTCGATAATTTCTATCCATATTGAACTGAAACACATCTTTCAATAGCGTGTATTCGCCTGAAATATACTTGGATATTTCCCAAGCTTTCGAAATATGTGTTCTAGCCCATATATTCTATTCAGTTCCTCTGCTGTTTTGGAGCCATCAGGATACCATTTGATGGCATTTCTATTCAAGTTCAAGATGGTGTTAAGATCCCACTCGCTCCTGTTACTGAGCTTTATGATGAATTCCTTCAGAAAGCTGAATTTTTTTAACATATCATCCCGGGGCATGTGCCAGGTTTGATCACCGTCAGGAGATTGAGGCTATGCCTAATCGTTACTCCTTGATATTCTGAGTGTGGTTCCTTTTGCCACGCCTTCTACTACAATATGAGAGGGGTAAGATCCAATACTTCTTCTAGCTGCTGTTGGGCAGGTTCTCATAGCTCCCGTTATGCATACACATGCTAATCTTTGCATTTTTGAGAGGTTAATTCTCGCGGTGGCTAGATTAGTTCTCTTGCTCCATGTTACTGATGCATAAGTGATGATCGGTCTCACTATCGCTGTATACATCCAAAGCTGGTTATATCCCCAATTTTTCCCTGCAAAGTTTCTGCACACCATCAGAGAGTATTCAGCTTACGCGTATTGTATTTTATACCCAGACCTCATCAATGTTGACATCTTCGACTAACACAGTGTTATTATCTGATTATTACACTAGAAGCAAAAATGATTACTGCTACCCTAAAACTAGGCAAATTTTAATCCATAATAATCTGAATCGTACAATATGCTTAAATTGTTTGAAATATTTTGCCAAACAAACGCTTAGTAATCAATTCTTCGTAAGAAATTGTTTAATTTCTTGTGTATTCTGGACCATTATAACGTGCAAGACTTTCTTAATTGGTAAGTAAATTGTATTTGATAATTGGTTATAACGTAATATATAGTGAACCCAAAATGAGAGGTCACCATAATGTCGACGTAGAATAGAAAAACTAAAGTCATTAGTGGCGAGGTGATTTTTTTTTACGATAGAAATTACTGTAAAGACTTTTGTCAAAGTGATAGGAACACCCCTAAATCTAGTGTAATGGACTCTTCCGACGATTCCAGCGCTCAAAACGGATATGACGACATATGTACTTCTCATTCCAGGTTCACTCTACTAGTACTGTACTTTTTTTTCCAACCAAGCTATATGCAATAAATATTATTACTATTTTCTCATCAAGTAAATATTCAAAGACACTATAACTATCTTCTTATGGTTCCAATATTCACGCACAACCTTCTTCAAAAATATTTTCCGGGGAGCCATTCGGCTAGATCATTAAGTTAGAGCTAAGAACAAGTATTTGAATTCAACTTACATTCATGACATCGAAAAACAAAGTATGTGAAGACACGATTATAGCTCCAAAGCAGTACGCATTCGGTAGCCTCTGGTAGGATTTGACCTGCATTGCAGCATCCAAAGTTTTCGCTACAACAGTCTGGGTTAATGGCGTCACGGCGCCTTTCGATATTTCTCCAATACTAGCCCTGGTGCACAAACTGGTTTTGGAGAAAATTGGAGTGTCAAATTCATGCTGCAATTCCCAATTTAGCCATGTATGCATATAGGTTACAGGTCCCGATTGTAGCAGATATATCTGGTCCTATAAATATTAAATATCATCATTATTATTATACGAAAAGGTCATGTTTTTTTTCAAACCTTATATATAGCCCATTCAATATTCCTAGGACTGCCATATCTCTTCTCCAATAAAACTCCTATTTTTCCCAGTCTCACAGCCTGTTCCTCAGTAATACTGAGTTCTTTTGACATTTCCTCATCAACTTCGCTATGTTCAACCAAATGTGGACCATGTCCTAATGTAATTTTAGTCTGCTTCTTTCCCCATTTCAATTCTTGAAACACTAATTTCGTCTGTATAACTTCGATTGAGCATCACAGTATCAGGATCTGAGCTTCCAGAGGTTACGCTCTGAAATATATTTTGGTTATAAGTTGCCAATTGATAGGGGGATTTGAAATAGAACCTCGCCCAAACCATAGTTGGAGTGCACAGCGATGAGTGCTGGGTCTCCAGTTGATGGAGAGTATGTACAAAGTATCCCGGCACAGTCTGCTGGGACCATCTTTTGAATTACAACTCCCATTTCGGCGTTGATCGGTAGACCATGGCTCCTAATATTAGAAAAAAATTAAGCGATGACTATAAGTAATCTAAAAAAATCGTTATACATTCTATATTCGACACTTGTGAATGAAAAAAGTGAGCCCCAACATGCACATACTGCGTTCAGAACCTGATCATGGGTTTTGCAACCTAATATGGTAGTATTTTGACCAGCCGCCGATACTTCTTCGGAGTCTTCATCCAAACCTAATTAATTTGAAAGTATATTTGAATCTTTACAAATCATAAGAAAAAAAAATACCTGAGGATCTTACTGCCCATTTCCAAACTTCTTCGGGATTTGTTGCTTCTAATTGCTTAAGCTCGTTCAGTATCATCTCAGAAATTCTCTTGGTGATAGAAGTTTTTGCGAACAACTCCGCCGTTCTAGAAAATAAATAAATAAAATTGTTTTTTTTAAGCATGCTACGTGGATATAATATGATTGATTCTTACATTTTGCAGGCGTCTTCCATGTCTCCTTCTTTTCTTTCGTAGCAAATATCTTCCAAAGCGTTTACCGCCGTTAATAATTGACTATTTTCTCGTAGCTGGTGCCTAAATGATGTAGTAGTTACGACAAATCCTGGTGGTACTTCGAACTGCAATAATTGTCAAAGCATCCAATGATTTGAGAATTACAAATAACTAGAGACCGGATTATATGCAAAGTGCGTATATTTTATTTTTTTGCATATCTTTAATTATAATCCATATGTAGACGTATTACACTAATTGAAGTTAATTAGCGCAAATTAGTGATTGCATATATTGCATATTTAGGCATTTCTATGCATATTCTTACTAAAGTTGCTTTAAGCTTTTGCTTATCCTTTCTATTAGTAAAAATTCCTAGTAATTCCTAATGTAGATCAACAATCGACAATTCTCAGAACGATAAATCTTTTACATTGGTTTCTCTAATACTTTTTTCCAACTACTGCACGTGTTTAATTTCGCCTAGCAGAAGAGATGTGGCAAAATAAAAATGTGGTTTTATTATTATTAATTCCCAATTAAACTATTCATTCATTGAATATCTTTTCTTGAATATATTTAATTATAGTCTATATGTAGACGTATTACACTAATTGAAGTTAATTAGCGCCAATTAGTGATTCCACATATTGCATATTTAGACATTTATATGCATATTTTTACTATTAGTAAAAAATCCTAGTAATTCCTAATGTAGATCGACAACCGACAATTTTCAGAACGATAAATCTTTTACATTGGTTTCTCTAATACTTTTTCCAAGAACTGCACGTGTTTAATTTCGCCTAGCAGAAGGGATGTGGTATTGTATTTTATTATTATTAATTCCCAAATAAACTATTCATTCATTGAATATCTTTGAGCGAAACAGCATGTAATTATGTTACGTTTCTAAATACTGTGCGTACATACAATGAGTATAGCGAACAAAATTTCTTTATGGATTAAGCCATATCCTGAACTGGTAAAGGATGGCGACAAAATATTTTGTCGAGTTTGCAGTAAACTGGTAAGTTTAATTATACTAAAAGCTTTACAATTGTTTTTAAATTCTTTAACTTATATAAAATGACAATTGTTGCCGTAGGTGTCTTCTGAGAGAAAATACCTGATTGATCAACACGCTAAAACTCCATCACATATTGGAAAGTGTGAAAAATACGTCAATGTGTAGCATCAACTTCACGAAACTCAGAACAAGAAGAATATAATACGGATCTGGTAACGCATTAATTTCGCCTAATATACCATTAGCAAGATTAAACAATGTTAATTTGAAATCATTTCTACAAAAATATTGCAAACATAATATACCTGACGAAAGTACCTTACAAAAAAATTATGTCACATCTTGTTACCAGCAAAACATAGCAGAAATTCAACAATTGGTAGGGAATAATTTTATTTATATCATGGTAGATGAAAGTACGGATAAGTGTGGCCGCTATATTGCCCGTTTGTTAATAGGAATTCTTCATGTAGATATTGTAGGTAAATCATATTTAATTTATTGTAAAGAACTTCAAAAAACAAATAGTGTAACAATTGCCCAATTCGTTCAAGAAGGTTTTTAGCTGGAAGTATACCTTGTGAAAAAATTTTACTAATGTTGTCTAACGCTGCACCATACATGATAAAAGCGGCGCAAATTTAAAATTTTTTTATAGTAACATTATTCATACCACTTAGCTTATGGGTTCAATCGTGTAGCCGAAGACATTAGGAATCAATTCCCTTTGATTAATGATTCAATTAGCAATGTCAAAAAAGTATTTTTAAAAGCACCTTTACGAATCCAATTTTATAAGGAGCGACTTTCCGGTGTTAAGTTGCCCCTGAACCGATTATTACGAGATGGGTACATGGTTAGAAGGCTGCAATTTTTTTCGCGATAATTTTGAAGGAATAAAAAATGTAATTCTTGAAATCACTGCTGACTGCATTGCTCTAGAAAACTGTAAAAAGATGTAACAATCAACAGAATTGCTACAAAACCTTTTGTATATTAAGTCAAATTATAGCTTTATTTCAAGTTCCATTCGTAAACTAGAAACGCAAGGGATGTCGCTCTCGGAATCCGTCGAAATAGTAGACGAATTTGGTATGCTATGTAAGAAGGTTAAGGGTACAACAGGCAATTCTATATACGATAAATTTAAAAAAGTGATAAATAAAAATGCGGGGTATTTGAAATTGAAGAAAGTTAAGAAAATTTTGGAAGGTGAAACAGTAAACGATTTCGACTTTAATTTTAGTTTAGAATGTATTGCAAAGTTAAGCAATGCACCAATTACATCTGTGGATGTTGAAAGAAGCTTTTCTATTTCGAAACATATGTATTCTGACAGAAGATAAAACTTTCTTTTACACAATTTTGAGAAAAACATTTAATTATAAATTGTTTTAGAAATATGTTGTGAAAAAATTTTGTGCAATAAAGTTCATGTTTAAATTTCTGCTCTTATTTTATGTAAAAATGTTGCATATTGTTTTTTTCATATATGCCCCAGGTTTATGCATATTTTCTCAAAAATCGATGCATATATATGCCCATATATTCCAGTTTTTCTTTGCATATAATCCGGTCTCTAATCATGAGTGTGTCGCTTTCGCTTGCCGCTTGCCCTACCAACTGAAAGAATATGGTTGGGGCCAAAAACCTAGCACCGCCTCGATTTGACTTACAACAGTCGAACGATAGAATGCCATTAGAATGAATATAAAATACAGTATCATGCACCTACCTTTTTCGATTTTAGAGAGTGTGATAACATTCCCAAAGACGAACCTTTCCCACCAACTAATTTATCATCTAGGCACTCCTCACTATCCAACGGAACTACATATAAACTTTCAGGATTCTCAACAGGTTTGGGTGTAAGTAGTGGAGCAGGTAGAACAATATCGTCTCCTAAATAGTATTAATCAGATATTTACCGAAATATACTCTTCGAGAGCGTTCTGATCTTACCCCTGTTCATCCACCAATACGTGACTATTGCCTTTGCGCGCCCAGAATTCAC
The DNA here is from genome assembly GCA_004143645.1 of Protaetia brevitarsis. Lineage (NCBI taxonomy): Eukaryota > Metazoa > Arthropoda > Insecta > Coleoptera > Scarabaeidae > Protaetia > Protaetia brevitarsis. The sequence goes on along the minus strand of RXPK01000089.1, from coordinate 1,128,342 downwards.
ATCACAGTCTGCCGTCGAAATCTTCATAGTCCAACCATTTTTCTCCATATTGCAATATTCGCTAGTCCTTTGATTATTGACGTAAGCTATGCACTTGTACGCCTTTCCGTGAGCATGAAAATGCACTGAGAAGACGTTGATGAGCACCTCATCGTTATTGGCTAGGCGTTCTAATGAGATATTGTTAGAGGAGATACTGGAAACATGTCCACTGCTGGTGAAGATAGAGCCGTAAGATAACCTGCAAAATATTTTAGGTCTAGTGACCATTGGTGGCGATGTGTTTTCGTGGTATTACTGTGGACAACCCATTTTGAGGGATTTTGCGCCAACCACAAAAACAGTACCGTCTTCCAAGACGGCAAATACGAAGAAGTCTCGTTTTAACACTGCAGACTCGGCAGGACCGATGCATCGTTTCCTCCAACTGGGCATGTATATAAAATTTTCTTCTCCAAGCGATTTCGAACTGAAGAATCCGTTTAACGCTCCAAATTGATCGTAACCGTAATTATCGCCTCTGAAAATCGATCAAAATATGGATGTGGTTCGTCAGTCACGGAATCGGCTTACAGCAAACAGGAGCAGTTCCCGCCTTTCCAAGGTTCCCTGGCAATAGCTTCCACTAGGAGGTGAGTGTCGATTTCTTGCGGATAGCGTATTGGAGATCCGGCTGCATTCCATCTGGAGAAAAAACATATGGATAATTTGCCCTTTTTTTGATGTACTGTGTAAGCTTCAGATTTAGAGAGGTCAAAGAGTCATCATAAGGGACGCGCCGCCATCCAGACCACATGTGCATATTATATTATGTTTTCTAAATCTGATGCATGACTTTTGTCTCAATAGTACGTAAAGTATAATTATACATACAGGAAGTGAAATTGCACGTGTTCGACTTCCGTCTGAGATTTTCTCATGAGGCCGTTATAAGTGATCCGTAATCTTCGGAACGGTTGTAGGATTTGTAGGGTTAAACCAGCTGCTTTCCAACTTCTAGATGCTATGCTACATAATAGGACCTGAGATTCATCTGCAATACAAAAGCAGAAATGTGTGGGTGTTGTATGAAAAGCATTGGGTAGATGATTAATGATTATGTATGAAAATTATTTATTGGCATGATATATTACACACATGGCGGGTTGTGACAATGTCGAATGGTGGGGCTAGTCTCGGACCAATTACCACCCTACCGCAATTTATTACTTTTCCAAAATTTAGTCAGCTTGCGTTTATTGCTAACTAAAGTAATACCCATGCCAGAAATTTAATGTAGACAAATTTGGATGCCATTTTAAAATGAACAATACAATAAGTTCTTATCAGGCGCAATATTCGAACTGGCAAGTTTGGGTGCAATGCGCCTGACAGGCGTAATTAAAACAATGACGATAGTAACCCTCCACCATTTTAGCTATCATTCTCCGTCAATGGGCCCGTGATTTAATAAAAAGCGATGGAATATGAGAAAAGAGCACTACAGAAAATACTAGAACGGAATGCTATTTCGTCAGGACTCCGATTAATTGGAAACAATTTCGAGTTTATGCACGACAATGGCCCAAAACACACGTCATTGTTGTGCAGGAATTACCTAAACCGGCAAAGAAAGCAAAACATCTGAAAAGTTATGTCATGGCCTCACCAAAGTCCAAATCTAAATCCAATTGAGAGATTATGGGATGAATTGGACAGGAGAATAAGAAAGACCTACCCACATCGAAAATGCAACTTTGGACAACACTGACAAATAAGTGGAATAGTCTCCCAACAGAGATATTTCAAAAATTAATTGAAAGAATGCCTAGAGTGGTGCAAGCTGCAATAAACGCAAAGGGCAGTTTCTTTGACGAAAGAAAAATTTAATGAATTATTTTTTAATTTAATTTTTTTGAGCAAATGTAAAATAATGGTGAAATAAAATAACTAATATACATTTTAAAAAAACAAATATTAATTTTCCAGCAAAAAAAAAATGTTATTATAATTTTAGATCTAGTTTAATTCAAATAATCACTATCCATACTTCCGTGACTGGTGGTGTATATTTATCGGTATTTTTACAGAAAATAAAAGCTTTTTAATGATTAATTTGTGATTTGCAATGGTGGGGCCATAGCCCCTTGGCTCTTTAAGAGGAGCCGCCCCTGATACACCATAATACAATACAACATTAATCCTCTAAATCATATTTGCGAATATTTCTGAGATAGTTCCTTAATGGATAGATCCTTTTGTCCACATTCCATCTAAAGTTCCTATTATGAACATTTCTTTTTGGGGTAGAATTTGGACTTCTTCGATTTTTGGTGTTTTACTTTGTGGCAAATCCTCCAAATCATTCAGCGATGGACTTATATTTCTTTTCCTAATTGGCACCTCCCATATGCTCCGTAGCGTTCTAGAATCCTCGATAAATATCCCCCATGGTACCTCATAGGTAATCATATTTAAAAACCAACGCCTCACATTTGCCTTGCAATTCTAGAAGTTCTTGATTCTCCTGAGTTTGGGTTTATTTATCAACAATCTTGAGGAATTCCTTGAGATCAAACTATAGCCTATCTTGACTCTCGGATAATTTTTCGTTCGAGATAACTGAGGTCATCTCGATCACAATACCATAACATCTGCAAACGTCGCAGATAATGCAAACGTGGGCAAGCTTCTTCAAACAGGTGCAATCTTGCTATGGTGGTAAATTTTAAATTTTAAGCCGGGGTCTCTTTCTGCATAGAATATTATCACGTATATGTTGATTGATGTTGGATAGTTACACAACTTTTCACTACGAAGTTGACAGATCCAGTGGATGGTACTACCACGAGGTCTGATATGGTACTCTACTTTCCGTGGTAGAAAAGCGATGGTCGGATGGTGAGCTCGATGTAATAAGTAGTGTTAGTGGGAATATATTTTAACTTCATACATTTATCGAGAAAGCGGTACCGAATTGTAGGGTATTTTGCATAGAGGCCGTTCGGACAGGCAAGTCCGACACGATCTAATTCCGATAAATTAAATTTGGCGAAGGCTTCACTTAATTTATCATTTATTTATTTATATTATATTCCTTTATTGACATTAACTACCACTATTCCTTTTATATATATTTTTTTGCTGTAAATCTACTACTCTTTGGGATTAAAATATCTTTGAAAATAGGGAACAATGGCTCAATAATACTCTATATTTTTGGTGCAGCTACTCCGTCTGTAAAATATCCACGCGAAAATTGCTTTAATATATCGATATCGGAATTTCTAGCAAATATAAAATAAATATAAAAATATAAAATAAATATACGGCCTTCTAAATATGTTTCCTCTTTCAATAGTCGGTCTTTTACGGCCGTCTGACTCACACGCTTGCCTACCGTGATAGTGGGAGACTCTTTCCCTATAGCGCCGAGCGCTGACGTATAGTGATGATCCGTGACTCGATCAATCAGCTGGCGACGGGCCAAGATACGACTGGCTCCACTTCAATGTAATTTTTAATGACCTACAAAGTCTGAAATCGGTGCCAATCTAGGCGAGGCCCCAGTTCGCCGCTTTTCTGCATAAATAACTACAAAACGCGTTTCGTTGCATCAAATCCTGGGAATCGCAACATCCGATTTGTACTTGTGTGTGGGTGGGTGTATTTATCGTTATTTTTAAGAAAATAAAAACTTTTTAATGATTAGATTGAAAGTTTTTTACAGTTTGAAAATAAATTGATGTATACATTTCTGCTGTTAGCTGTAATAATTATTACAATTAAAAGCAGAAATACATTAATTTGTTTATAATGATTAATTTGTGATTTGCAATGTTGGGGCCATGGCCTCGTGACTCTTTAAGAGGAGCCGTCCTTGACATAACCTCTTGTATTTTTTTAACACATAAACATTTTCGATTTTTGAACTTTAAACCATTGAAAGGTGCTCAATGGTTTATCGGATGCCTTTACAATAATTTAAAATGTATCAGAAACTATGATAAAAATTGCGTTATGACCCTTAAATAAATTAAAATGCAGTAGGAGACATTGTTTATTGTTGTAACTGTTAGTTGAAGTGTCAAAATTTAAAACGTTGAGCTTCTGCTTAATTTTGTTTAATTTTTTTTTTGTTATTGTGAAAATCTTTGATTTAATAACCAAGAAAATAATGATGTTTTTAAATCATTTATTTTGATTGGAGAAAACTTTGTGCTATAAATCACTGTAATTATTTACATCCAGAAAGCCGTCAACCCTGTTTATCGACTTTTACAGTTAAAGAATTAAAGTATATAGTCCGTATTATATATATATATATATATATATATAATATTGTGCAATTTATAAATCAAATAATTCAAAATATATATTAAAAAAATCAGAAAACTCTAAATACTTTTTATAACAATTGCTAGTGTTATCAAGAAAATACTTCAATAAACCTGTGTCCGAGAATGAGGAAAATGATTAATATTTTAGAGCATTTCGTAATATATCCCCGGATTTTGTTAATTCCTGTTGCTTCTGAAAATTTGGGTACTTCGAAAACATCTGTCTATAGAACTTTCAAATACAACAGGATCAGGATCAGAAATTCAAATGCATTTCGAAGAATAGATTCCGAACATTAAAAATCGATAGTTAAACAATATCTACCGACAAGCATAATTTATAGTAATGTTAATATCATAGCTTACTAGGTACAATTTTTCCGCCATTAAAATCATGAATAAATAAAACTAGTAATTTAAAAGGAAACTTCAAAATTGTCAAAAGTGACATTTCTAGTTATTGTATGCCAATGTTGCCAAAAATATTTTTTTGTAACCTGTAACATTTAATTGGCTGTTTTACTGCTTTATAACTTAAAACTTTTAATTCTTTTATTAGCAAACACTCTTTTCTGTTGTAAAACTTATTCTTTAGAATAAATAAAATCATATTATGTAGTGCTGACCAAAAATCTAATACAAAATTTTTATATTTCAAAGACCACAAATCGTAAAAAAAAACATTTATTGGTATTTTATTTACATTTTCAGAGCCAGTGGACATTCCTTTATCACCGCTCAGGAGTTGGTGCGGTGTTCTTGAATCACCCTGTCTAATTATTAAATTACATAATTACAAATAACAAACCCATCCTGAACTTCCTTTAAACAATTATCGATAAATAGCGTAAAACCACAAATTACTTTTTACCAGTCCTTCATTCAAAGTTCACATTTAGCTTTGATCTTTTTATTTTTGCCACTAATAGCCTCGAAAATGCCAACAAAAAAAATCATATTTTATTTAAGAAGAAAGGTTTTCCTGTGTGCCAAAAATTGCAATTTTTTAAACCAAATGAAATAACCATGAAAGGAGAAATTCAATTATTAGCTTAAAAGGATAAAACTTACTTGGCAATCTATATATTAATCCGTCCTTATGTCTAAATTCGATTGTCACTTCCGCATGCAAAGTATTCCTTAAAATAATCTTCAAACAGAGATAGTTTCCTTCAGTATCAGCTCCGTATATAACTTGCGAATCCGCTTCCTGAAATATTTAAACAAATTAAACAAAATTCGCAATATTCTTTGGTAAATACTTCATACATATTTTCTTAAGTCTTCCTTGGGATTTTCAAAACTATCTTCTGAGATATTGTTCAACTTTTCGGCCCACTGTTTCTGGTACTTTTCCACGTGCCATCTTGCGCAAATGGCTTTAAGAAAGTAGTACCACCCTAGCGAAAGGATCAAGATATAATTCTTGTAATTAACATTGACTACAACGTTAAACATACCTTGTTGGGTGTAGCGGCTAAATGTTGGTATAAACTGTAGTACGTAGAGTGTTACCGGAGACAAGTGCAAGGTTAGCCAATAGATTATGCTTAACAGGTCCATTACTGCATCTAAAAAATACGGATATAATTAATAGGATTATCTTATTGGGAAGTTGCAGAAAATATACAGGCTGATTCCAATTAAGTGCGCATACATTGCTATCTCTTTTATTATTGATTCTAGAAAGTAATTTAAATTAGCAAAGCATTAGTGTATTTGACAGTGATTAGTATGCAGTATATGCAAAAAAAGTGCGAAAAGTTTCAACACAATATTGTCTCAAAATAAATAATAAAGAAGCTAGGGTGGATTTTGATGCCAAGGATACACTTTCATTCTGTAAAATTTATAATAATAATAATAATTTTATTAGCCACTGGATCTAAAGAGATATGCGTCCTGCGTCAGGACAAGATATACACTGAGAAAAATGGGCTAAGTAAAGTGTTTACTTGATAAAAAAATATTTACAATAGATAAAGTTTTACTTGGAACTATTCCCGTTAATTAATACCTGCAACTAAACCCAGTTTCCTGAATGCAAGTTGTTACTGTAAATAGTGCTTTTATTAACGGCTATTACACAGCGTACCTGACGAATTTGTGGTAAGTAACGTATTACTTATGACAACTGGTACTGTATCTAACTACAGCACATGGTTAGTAGAAGTAACAACAATCCTGATCGCAATTAAACTCAAATATTTTCTTAAATAGGTAACAACTTGCCACAACTATGATTATTTGAGTTTTGCTGCCACCCCGTGATTGTTTTACTATTCCTGATTGGCTAATGCGGCGGAGTAATAAAATAGTCCCCGAGACTGCTACGCGCGCAAGCGTGGGCTAGCGTCAAGTAAGAGTTACGGACGTGGGGCAAGGTCGTCGAAAAAGAGTGGCCAAGGAGTACGGCCATTGTAGGCCAGTTGGAACGCAAATATATTAAAAATACCGGGTGGGTTAACTCAAGGCCCCATCCGTATAAAGAATCCCAGCGAAAGAAGAAGTACCGAGCCTATAAGCATTCGGATGTTTCTAGATTGTAGTTTTAAACCGCGTGGTGATATTTGAATTCCCCATCATTGTGATGATATCTATGCCCGCTGGTGAAGTTAAAGTGTGTGCGGTTAGGGATACCCCGATGAAGTAGCCGTTATCGAGGCGATCACCAGACATAATCTCCACGTACGCCGGCAGAGGATCAACTCGCCGAGACAACGTCCAGTGCAAAGAACCAATAGAAACCGCAAGTTTACCGCCTAGGTATATTATTTCTTTGTTTGTTATTAGTTGTAACTTCAAAGCCATATTTCTCTTTGTCCTTTGTTTAGATTTCAATAATTTCATTAACTAAATGACGTTTCAAGGGGGCCCCGTTTACTTTATCTTTTATTATTGCTTTGTTCATTTCTTTCATTATTAAGATATTAATTAATTATATAAATAAAGTAATTACTCATATTTTATGAGTCATTACGCTGTAAGTTGTTAAAAAAAACCGTTGTTAAAGTAATACCAATATCTTTCATTCATATCAGGTAGTCACTGTGTTTGTCCTATACAAAATAAAACTATTACTAATAATACTGCTTTTCATTTTAAATGTATATTAAATATTCACTAAACTTCCTCGTTTCCTGCACTACCTATAAGTTGAACAACAAATTTAAGGTAAATATATTGTATATTTATAGCAAACCATTACCTTCTATATATCAGGTATTTAGTGAACGTGCATTAATGATACTGTTTCCTTATCACAAGTAATCCAAATAGCTTGCATTAATTGAGGTTAATAATGAAGGTGTGATAGTGATTATAGAATAGTCCACTCATAGCAATACATATACTTGACATGAGCAAATCTTTTACTTACCGCAACTGCATATATTCCTTGGTTTACTACTTCAGTTTAATTATCATCAGTAACTTCATAAGTTACCGGTATGAAGCAGACCGTAAGTAACTTAGATTGCTTCTTGTTAGTATCAGTGTTTAGGATCTCTTTTTTACTAGTGCTAAGTAATCTGTGCTTTTGTCCCCTATCCAGCTGTACTTTTTACTTACGATAATTGTATTTTTATTTATGATTATTAATTTTTTTTTCTCAGTGTACAATAAAATACATAAAATTAGATTAAAATAAGTTATATAGGTTTATACATAAAACACGTATTTAAATTCAGCACTCCCAAACTGATTGCTCCAGAAACTCCGACACGCTATAATGACACTTGTTCTTCAGATATTCTTTTAAGTCATTTTTAAACCCATGAGTTTTCCAAATTTCTAACATTTTTGGTAGTTTATTATAAATCTTGATGCACATAAACCTCGGACTTTTTTCAAAGAGCGCAGTTCTATGAGTTGGTACGGCGCAGTCATCGTTATATCTGGTATCATACGCAGTATTAAAGTTATTATTAAAAGAAAACAGGTTTTTGTTTTTATGAGTGAACACCGCACATTCATAAATAAAAAGGCGTGGTAAGGACAAAATACCATATTTAATAAATATAGGACGGCATGATTCCATGGCACCTAACGAAAACATTGTTCGGACAATTCGCTTTTGCAGTACAAAACAACGCGAGAGACTAGGCCCTGCACCCCAAAACAAAATGCCATACCGCAATCTGGAAGAAATATTCGAGTGGTAAAACATGACTAGTCCCTCCAACGATACAATACCTCGCAATCTATATATAGAATATGAAAGTAAACATAGTTTGGAGCATAATTGGAACGCATGACTGTCCCCAGATAAACGATTATCAATTCGACAGTCAAGAAAATCAGTTTCAGACACCACAGGACACAGTCCCCAGTCGCACCATTGATGATCTGTCGATGTGGCATCTAGCCGAACTGAAGACTACCATTGAAGTTTTAGCCTTATTTACACAAGGCCATTATCACTACACCATCCAGACATCGCTAATGCACATTCACTACCAAACTGTGAGAGTTCTCTATCATTAACACCCGAGATGATAACAGGAGTGTCATCCGCATATTGTCAAAGGTTGCTAACGGAAAGATAACAGTCAAAGTCGTTAACATATAACACAAAAAGAAGGGGTCCAAGAACAGAACCTTGTGGTACACCCACTGTAAGGTGCATGAGCATAGAAAAGGCATCTCGAGAAGTACCCGCTACATAAACGTGCTGAGAGCGACCACCCAAGAAGAAGAAAACCAACAACTCAAAGCAAGCCCTCTAATTCCGTATCGAAAGCTTTAGAAAGATCGAAAAATAAACCACACACCATCCCACTACCATCCAACAGACGATAAATGATGTCTAATGTAGAAAAAACAGCGTCTGAGGTAGATTTGCTATTTATAAAGCCAAACTGACACGGTGAAATTCAGTTTCTAGCAGTTAAAAAAGACATTATTCTGGAATACTTACATTATCTTTTCAAAGATTTTAGAAAAACAGGGAAGTATAGATATAGGTCCGTAATTCGATACAGACGATCTGTCATCTTTCTTATGCACGGGTAGAACCTTAGTTAGCTTTAACTTACTGGGAAATATACCCTTCGTGAAAGATTTATTTTATTATAAATGACAGTGGGATCGATATACAGGTGCCCCACCCAACTGGGTCATTAGATTTTTTTGAACTTCTAGCGGGAATTTGATTTTGAAACTTGCAGTGTAGTCATGGCCCACTGTGATCTATTTAAGGAAAATATTTTCAACTTTATAGCACTTTCGGTATACAGGGTGTTGATATTAACTTTCTTATTTTAAATGGAATGGTACAATTTTTATTGGTACAATGAATGTATCGAGTCATTTGCAATTAGTTTACATGAAGGTTCCCTATCCCTGAACTCAACCGTTTTAGAGATATTTGCAATTTTGTTGATTTTTTGACGTTTGCACTGTTTCAAGTGAAATTAAATAGCTGATGAGGTATCAGATATTTAAGGGTTCTACTAATGTCGATGTAAATATGTAATAATTACCAAATCACATACAGGGTGTTCGAAAACGCATCTCCAATGTGGATACCTTTAAACCAACAAAACTTTTTTATTTCAAATAGAACATGGTATTTTTTACTACAGCATTGAATGCAGCGTAAAATTCTACATCGATTGACATTAGGGTTTGCTATACCTATTTTTGATAGTTTTTGAGATATTATCATTTATTGCCTAAAATGACTAATTTCCAAGTTTCGAGTGAATAAAATATTTTTTTCCTAAAAACACTCTGTATATTATTTTTTAGAATGATGCGTTATCTTTTTTTGCATTGTTTGGTTTCCATACCTGAGATATTTATCATTGGAAATTTTCCAATTATTAGTAAATTTTATGTAATTGTAATTATAAAATATGAATAAGCCATAATTATTATGCGACAGCAAATTACATGTTAATATTTTGCCTGCTTGTTAAATACATCTAAAATAAGTCAAATTAAAAAAAAAAATAAGAAACTAGAAACTGAAAGAACATTTATATTCGACATTTTCGAAGACTTTTAATAGTTTGTTCCTGATTTATGCTATCTGTCTGTATCGCTTAATACCTAGTTAATACAAAAAGCCGAGAGGCTGTATTGTTTCCGGAGACTCCATGTCAGACGACTCCCCTACAAAGAAAATATCTGGTCTAGTAAGTGAACAATATTGGAAATATTATGGGTGTATTTAGGATATCTGCTTTAGTTTCCCTATTGTATTTTATTTTTTTGAGGTTTTATTCATTATAAATAAGTGTAGGTATCTAATCATTGTCACATTCTTCATGAATTTGGAATAAGTTTAAAATGTTATTTGTATATGTAACTTTCACTGTTTTTTCTTATTTCTTCCGATTTACAATATTTTACTTGTTAGAAGAAAATGTGTGAAGGAGTTGACAGCATTAAGACTTTCTATAAAAGATATGACTTGTTAATACTGCATAGGTTTATCACTGCAAAATTTGGTAAATTACCAACAATGGATATCACTTGTTTGTTAGCACATCTCATGGCTTACTAATATCTAATAATTAATGTACCTTCTCTATGACTAAAAGACATTACTATTAGCAAGGAACTAGTGAACGTTAGATATCTGAAACATAAATATTTAGATAGGTTAGGTTATTAACATGCAGAGTGTTTTGTAGGAAAAAAATCATTTTATTTGTTTGAAACTTAGAATTTAGGCATATTTTTAGCAATTTTTTGCGATATGCTAATACTTCAAAAACTATTAAAAATAAGTATACCACACCCCTAATATCAATCGATGTAGAATTTTAGGCTGCATTCAATGCTGTAGCAGAAAATACCATGTTCCATTTGAAAAAAAAAGTTTTGTTAGCTTAAACGTATCCACATTGGAGGCGCGTTTTTGAACACCCTGTATATAATTCAGTGATTATTGCTATAACACCTTATAGTTACATCCTTGTATTTACATCGACTTTAGTAGATCCACTAAATATCTGCTATCTCATGAAATATTTGCTTTTATTTGAAAGAGTGCAAATGTCGAAAAAAATCAGCGAAAATGAAAATATCTCAAAAACAGTCGAGTTTAGGGATAGAGAACCTTCACATAAACTAGTTGCAAATAACTCGCCAAATTCATTGGACCGATAAAAAGTATACCATTTCATTTAAAATAAGAAAGTTGATATCAACACCCTGTATACCGAAAGTGCACTGAAGTTGAAAATATTTTCCTTAAATAGATCACAGTAGGTCATGTCTACACTGCAAGTTTCAAAATCAAATTTCTACTAGAAGTTCAAAGAAATCCCAGTTCGGTGGGACACCCTGTATACTGGGCAACATATTTTAAAATGTCACACGGATTCCATCCATACTAGCAGACCGTTTGCCGGAAACACAAATAACGACATTACATACTTCACTTATGATGTAAGGGAACAAATAAAACGATGCCGCGGAATCGCAGACGTTATTATTATTGTATGCGTTAATAGGACATCAGAGATAGCAAAGTGACTTTTAAATAGTTCGCATATATCATAAGGATCTTTAATTAATTTGTTGTCTTTCTTTAATAAGATACTGTTATTGGATTTAACTTCAGTCTCACGATTGATGATTTCCCAAACACATCTGGACTTGTTTCTAGAATTTAGAAATAAATTATCATAAGTTTTTTTTTTTTTGTTAAAGTGAGTAATTTATAATGATTGTCTTTGCAACCTATGCGCATTTGGTAATTTATCCGGCTGAATTCGGATTTCATGGGTGATCCAGGGTTTTAGGTTTATTTGTTCTTAATTTAACTAAAGGAAATGCATTGTCAAAATGATAAAAAAGTATTATAAAAGTTATTAAAATTTTCTTCCACCGAGTCATTCTCATGAATACCAGCCCAAGTTTCAAGTGATACAGCCTTAGTGAATTTCTCAATGTTTTCCCTTATATAGCGTCTGTGATACTTTGTGCCCGGAAAAAAGGATTTGTTAAAGCAACAAAATATATTTTGTCAGAGGTATTTATTTAGAGCAAATAATAATTTATTTAGCCCATCATATTTTATTTGGCTATACAATGATATTTTGTTAGCAAAAATTAGTTGAATCAAACAAATATTTATTAAATGTTAAATCCAACAAAGTATTAAGATTTCATTTAAATAATTATAATAGTTTTGAGTCAAAAAAGTATATCTTTTTCAGTTAAACCATTAATTCTTAACGCCAAATATTCTTTATATTTAAAACTGAAAAACTATTTCCAATAACAATTTCAGAATGTTGTAATTTATTGTAAAGAAAGCAAAGAGGATTTACATATGTATACGTAAGAATTGTGAATCTAAGGTTGTGATATTTATAACATATGTACGTGAATGCAAGTGTATACTTACAAGTTACAAGTACACTAATCAATAACAAACACGTTTTTGTCTTCTTCTCCGCAAAATGAAATACTTAGGGTCAAAACATCCGGATAAGAGATATCTGCATTAGATGCGCCGGTGTCGAAGTATATTATTATTCAGTGTGATTCAATCATCATATATAATATCGAATGTAATTAAAAAAATAAGGATTAATCTAACCAAAATTGCAGTTAATTTAATACAGTCCTAATGTTAGGGCTACCTCTGTCCTAAACTTTCCCAACTACTTGCCTTGATCTAAACATTATCGCAATGTTTTTTACTCATATAGTAGCAAATACATATTATATGTTATATGAGTACAGACATTGCCGTAAAGACGGCAGTTGTCCTGTTTCACTATAGTAACAACGTATATTTAGCACAACTTGAATACATGACAAAAACGTTCATAAAACATTTATCTCTTTACCAGGCAAATATTTTAATAGCGACTGTGATCATCAAAGCTGCGACTCGCATTAATCCCAATGCAGAGAGGAACTGGCAGAAGCTTAGAGTAACGATTACTAAAATCCAGTTTCAAGAAATCATTACATGTTCATACGATAAATTGATTTATTAAGTCAATAACGTAGTAATATACAGTTAGAATGAAAACAACTTGCTTTGACACAGTACGGTTAATGGTTAGTCAACTGAAGCCAGTACAATCAATTGAATCTTACAAAATACTTGGTACGGCTAAATGAATATAACTAATACAACCAAATCCGTAATTATTTAGTGTAAACAAAGGTTTAATTTGAAAGAAATAGTTAATTAATTGATTCAAATATTTAGGCACATTTAATCCAATTTTCTGGAATATTTAACCTAAACCAGTTTATCTTTGTTAAAACAAATACTGCAAACATTTGAATCGAGTATCCGGTACTGACAAAGTAAGTTACTTGAAGGAAATAAATATTTGTGTGCCCATATATAAACAAGCCACCTGTTTATGTCAATGAATATTTCATTGATTTAAGATTTTTTTTTTTTCCGTGATGGTTACAGGCTCACTAATTTCAGTAAATAAATCCCAATAACACAATGACTGCGCGCAATGATCCGAGAGTCCTGTCTCATAAACCTTACCTTTGTAGTGTCGAGCATCGAGATTCGTAATAATGTTATCGATCAAAGTTTTAGAGTGTTTCGTAATTCTAGTCGGGTCAGTCACAGTAAAATGCATATTATAGGATTGGGTAATATCAATAAATCTGTAGTACATATTGCCAGTCGTCAACATATCAATATTAAAATCTCCACATAAAAATTATGTAGTCATGATTTACAGTTAATTCATTAAGCATATTATCCAGGCATTGAAAAGATGTATAGCAGCTGGAATTAGTAACAATAACTATGGATCTACTATTCATTTTTAATTGAGCACAGAAATATTTAAAAGATTTTTCATTTATAGACACATTGATATGCATATCATAAATTAATATAGGTCTCTCCTGGCAAATATGCCAGTAAAAAAAGGTAACTAACTTATAATTGTCGAGTGCAAAGTATTCGCAGGCTGTTCAACCCACGTTCACTAATGCAGAATAAATCCGGAAATTTTGTGTTGAGGAATACCTCTACTGATAACTTTTTATTGCGAATACTTTGCATATTTATATGTACTACACTTAAGTCAAAATTGGAAGCACTTAAATCAGAGGAAATATCATTTGGAAAAGCCTCCAAGGAGTTGTCATTAACTAAATCTGTCATATTTATAGTAGGCTTCTTTCACTTTAACCCAAAACAAATACTATGTTGTTTGAAACTGTCTAAAACGCACGAGTTTAAATCTTTTGAACGTTTAATTATTAAGAAAAGTTCGGTGTTCATCTAATTATTTGGTGCGCACTTAAGTTGAATCAGCCTGTATATGCTCGATTTTGACCATACTTGGTCGCTGTTAGCTGATGTGTGATAATTAAACGTCAAAACTGTCAAAAAATGACTTAAATTATGTAATACGTTTTCCGCAATTTCTTTTTTGGTGTTAAAGGAGTTTGCATATAAAGAAGAACCAACTACAAAAGAAAATATAGGAAGAATAGAATAAGGGAGACATTTTCATGTATTCTGATAGAATTGTTGCAAAAAGTAACCCAAAATTTGCAAAAGAAGATAAAAATATGCTTTAGAAAAAGGCGACATATTTTTAAATGTCTGATATAAATTTTGATAATTAAAGATGCAGATATGTACTTTTGATTAAGGATGTATTTTGTTTATTTATAATATTCATTTGTTTTTATTTTATTTTAATGTTTGCTTTTCATTTTAGCGGTTTATGAATAAAATAGATACTTTTTAAGTAACTTGGTAAATATGTAATAAAATTTGCAAAAGAAGATAAAAATATGCTTTAGAAAAAGGCGACATATTTTTAAATGTCTGATATAAATTTTGATAATTAAAGATGCAGATATGTACTTTTGATTAAGAATGTATTTTGTTTATTTATAATATTCATTTGTTTTTATTTTATTTTAATGTTTGCTTTTCATTTTAGCGGTTTATGAATAAAATAGATACTTTTTAAGTAACTTGGTAAATATGTAATAAAATTTGTAACAAAATAAATAAACAGTCACTAAGATTTAAGCAGGATAAGATATTTCATTCAAAATTATTTTTCTAATAGTTTTAACGTTTAACCATTATCCTGAAATAATTATTATGGGCTACTAAAAATAGGCATTATTATTTCTGCTAATCAGAGACGAACGACATCAAATCTCATTATTACCTAATGTATATTTATTAATTCGAGACTTCATTCATATGTACGTTCAAGATAAAGTTTATACGTATAAACTGAAGGAAAATTAATAGAAAATTCGTTGAATTTATGTAATAATCATAATAATAAAAATATTTATTTCAGAAACGTGCATATACAAAGAAAAGAAATATAAGCATGAAAGAAATAAATAAAAATGAAAACACTTAACCAAAGATCTCAACCGAATGAGTAAAGAAATAATTCAAACTATAACAATTTATATGAAGTGATATATTTTCTACTTTTCTTTTAAATGAGTACAAATTCAATTTTCCTTAAAGACAGAGGTAAGTGATTAAATAATGTGTCTCCTCTAATAATAATACAAACATTGTCAGCATATCTAATTGATTTTAAATTTCGTGATGAGAGAACATGTAGGTCGCTAAAATAAATTAAGAAGAGAGTAGGTCCAAAGGTCTACCCTTGCAGTATACCAAATTGCACTAATAGATTTTGAAATAGTTTCGCTACCACCACTGATTGGCCACACCTTTAATAACAATTTGAATTTAGCTTATGAATAAAAACTCTAAGATCACTATCAGAAACCGAAGTAACTTAAAATGAGGCGTGAGATATTTTTTGACGTATTTCAAATCAAGCAATTAAAGAAAAGAAAACTTAAAAAAATAAGAAGTTGGTGCAATTTTAAATAGTGTTTTCAAAACAATCTCTTTATCTACTTAATCTACTGGCAGAGAATCTCATTAAAAGGTCGCCCAGATTCGGATTAAAAGAGTTTTGTTTAAAGGTTAATTTAGCATAAGCAAAGATATATGGTGCTATTAAAAAACCTTGAATTGTCAGTACAGCAAATGTTCAGGACTACAGTGAACACCAGTGTATAATTATATCGATTTGAGTTTCACTGTTTTACTGAAACAGATAGGTATGTGTGATATTTAAAGTATGAATAACTAAAACAGATCGTCGTCTTAACCGAAAGCTTGCGGATATAAATTTTTCTTCGTAGAATTTAAAAATAGAATAATATATAGGGTGTACCGTTTAAAATAATGGAGTAAGTATACGTTCTCCTACTTCTGGAACACACTGTATAGTCAGAGAAATTTTTAGATTATGCAGCATTGAATTCTATAAAATTTCTGTACAATTTTCTTCTAAAATGAAAAATAGGGCACACATTCTCTACAGTTTTTTAATGGTTTTATATATTGCCAAAATGTCTATGATATGCTAAGAATAAAAGCATAATTTTTATGTGTAAGTACTGTTTTATTAAATCAATATCCGCTACTACCACGAAATAAAAAAATGTATACAGGGTGTCCCACCGAACTGGGTCATTAGATTTTTTTTGAACTTCTAGTAGGAATTTGACTTCCAATAACAATATCTTATTAAAGAAAGACAACAAATTAGTTGAAGATTCTTATGAGCTATGCGAACTATTTAAAAGTGAGTTTGCTATCTCTCCTGTGCTATCTGTTAACGCATACAATAATAATAACGTCTGCGATTCCTCGGCATCGTTTTATTTGTTCCCTTGCACCATAAGTGAAGTATTTAATGTCGTTATTTGTATTTCCGGAAAACGGTCTGCCGGTATGGATGGAATCCGTGTGATATTTTAAAATATGTTGCCCAGTATACAGGTGTCCCACCGAACTGGGATTTCTTTGAACTTCTAGTAGAAATTTGATTTTTAAACTTGCAGTGTAGTCATGGCCCACTGTGGTATATTTAAGGAAAATATTTTCAACTTTATAGCACTTTCGGTATACAAGTTGGTGATATCAATTTTCTTATTTTAAATGGAATGGTACAATTTTTGTCGATACAATGAATATATCGAGTCATTTGCAATTAGTTTACATGAGGGTTCCCTATCCCTAAACTCAACCGTTTTTGATATATTTGCAATGTTGATGAAATGAAACATGGTATTTTTTACTACAGCATTAAATGCAGCCTAAAATTCTACATCGATTGACATTAGAGTTTGGTATACCTATTTTTGATAGTTTTTGAGATATTAGATAATTGGAACTTTTCCAATTATTAGCAAATTTTATGTAATTGTAATTATAAAATATTAAGCCATAATTATTATACGACAGAAAATTACATGTTAATATTTTTACCTGCTTATTAAATACATCGAAAATAAGTCAAATTAAAAAAAAACTAAGAAACTATTATTTTGAAAGAACATTTATATCGGACATTTTCGAAGACTTTTAATAGTTTGTTCCTGATTTATGTTATCTGCTGCTTTGTTTTCGGACTCTATATCACACGGCTACCTTACAAAGAAAATACCTGGTCTAGTAAGTGAACAATATTTGAAATATTATGGATGTATTTAGGATATCTGCTTTAATTTTTTTGAGGTTTTTATTCATTGGAAGTAAGTGTAGGTATCTAATCATTGCTACATTTTTCATGAATGTAGAATAAACTTAAAATATTATTTGTATAGGATGTAGTTTTCAATGTTTTTCTTATTTCTTTCGATTTACAATATTTTACTTGCTAGAAGAAAATGTGTGAAGGAGTTGACAGGATTAGGACTTACTATAAAAGATATGACTTGTTAATACTCCATAGGTTTATCACTGCGCAATTTGGTAAATTACCAACAACGGATATCACTTGTTTGTTAGCACATCTCATGGCCTACTAATATCTAATAATTAATGTACGTTCTTTATGACAAAAGACATTACATTTACACACATACTATCAGTAAAAAAACTAGTGAACATTAGATATCTGAAACATAAATATTTAGATAGGTTAGGCAAATAATGTGTTTTGTAGGAAAAAAAACTCATTTTATTTGGTTGAAACTTGGAATTTAGGCATATTTTTAGCATTTTTTTGCAAGAAATGCTAATACTTCAAAAACTATTAAGAATAGGTATACCAAACCCTAATATCAATCGATGTAGAATTTTACGCTGCATTCAATCATGTAGTAAAAAGTACCATATTCCATTTGAAAGAAAAAAGTTTTGTTAGCTTAAAGGTATCCACACTGGAGGCGCGTTTTTGAACACCTGTTTGTGATTCAGTGATTATTGCTACCTTATAGCTACGTCCTTATATTTACATCGACTTTAGTAGAACCACTAAGTATCTGCTATCTCGTGAAAGATTTGATTTTATTTGATAGAGTGTAAATGTCAAAAAATCAACGAAAATGAAAATATCTCAAAAATGGTCGAGTTTAGGCATAGGAAACCTTCAAATAAACTAGTTGCAAATAACTCGCCAAATTCATTAGACCGATAAAAATTATGCTATTCCATTTAAAATAAGAAAGTTGATATCAACACCCTGTATACCGAAAGTGCTATAAAGTTAAAAATATTTTTCTTAAATAGATCACAGTAGGTCGTGACTACACTGCAAGTTTCAAAATTAATATATATTTGTATAATATTATTGTTACTCTTATAATTTATATCAATGTCTTATATGACTAGTTATTGAAGTAAGTACATACAACAATACACAAATTAAAGGATTAATGAAAAATACAAATCGTGGGTGCATATCGAAGGTAAAATACTTAAAAAGCGTCTGGAAGAAAATTAAAAAAAAGTTTTTTTATTATTAATATTTCTAAGAAAGACTATGATATTTTATCCATAAATGCAGATCATACGTATTCTATAATACATAAAAAATCAACAAAATATATTATGCAATTTTATTTTTTGGTAATAAGATTCACTACGCACTCCTTTTACAAAAAAAAAAGATGAACTACGATTAATATATTATCTAAAAACTTACCTAGTGTCAAGGGAATAAAAAGTACAGTCAACTCAAACACGTAGACAAATTATAGATTATACAGACACTTAAAATAAACTTAAATTAAAATATAAAAAACAATATGTAAGATTGCAAAACTCAAGAGTTCCGTTGATGTTAAATTTTCAGCGTCGAATGCGGAATATTGTATATCTGCACCGCTCGCAGGAGAGACAAGTTAATAAAAAAAATGTTGAAAAATTTCGGAGAAGAAACCAGGAAAAAGTTGAAATTCAATGAGTTATATACATATGTATAGAAATAACATCGATAAATCAATATTGAAACTAGGGTATTTTAAAATTAAATTTTATCTTTGAATGTTTTTCTGGAATGTTGTCTTTTAGAAGGATTTTATGTTGTTTGTTGCATCATATATTACCTAGTTAATTGCTGTTAAGTGGATTTTTCCCTAATGTTGAATATACTCCCATTTTTTGTCATATTTTCAAATATATTAATTTTTCTTATTCTTGCAGTGGGAAATGCTTGTACACCAATAAAAAATACTTACATAATATAATACTGTAAGTTAGCTTACTTATTGCACATTTAGCTAAAATAAGTGTGGAGTAAGGTAAACCAAATGTGAACAATTTCTTTTTTATTTTTTATAATAGGTAATTGTTCTTTTTCACCCGCATTGTTTTAACCCCGGGCTGTTTCTCTCTACGTTCTAGTTGATTAACTTCTCTCACAATTATCTTTAGCGGCTATTTCAAAAGAAAAACTTGCCCGTCAACAAATCATGTAATATGACCTAAGATAGTTAATTATTGTATAATACAGGTTGTTCAAACGGTTGTTATCGGCGCACTATTGCTAACTTTGTTAATATTGCAGCTACGATGTTAAGTTATCAAAGATGTAGGGTTTTTTTTTTCGCTGATTACAATCGTGTAACCAGAAAAACAATTGAAAATCTTGTTTACGAGATATAATATATAACTTTGTTTTTGCTGGATATTTTGTCACCAATTGATACAAAATCAGTTTCTGCATGCAATATTGTTATAATAGTATAACCTTAAAATGAAAAATAAATGAGCTACGGCTCATATAATGATAGATTCAATGTAACAGCCAAAACGTTTGTTATTCGCCAACTTAAGCTGTTTTAAAGCTTCATTTCTTGATCATATATATCATTTTTAATTTCTTGTTTTTTTGGTTTTTACAACGTTTCGCTTTATTTCAAAACTCTTTCAAGTATATAAATATAAAATGTAAAAAGTGTAAATTATAAATATTTTTTTTTGTTTAATAAATGACAAATTGTTTTATTTACTAGGGTTTTGAATATATCATTATGTTTTATTTAAAGATTACGTTCTAAGATAGGATGTTTTGATTATTTGTTTTTGAATTTTGTAATTAAATAGTTCTTTAAAAATATTGTATTTAGCTATAAAGTTAAATTATATGATTTTGTGAAATATTGTATGTCGGTTTTATCACTAACTGCGTTTTTATGTTTATAAATTTGAATTATCTCAAGTATATTACGTGTTTTTAAAATTTTGTTCTTTGTTCAAAATTTTTATGTTGTTGAAATCAAAGGTATGATTTTGAGTTATTTCATGTTTTTTTTTTAAGCTGTACGATTTCTATTATATTTGTGTCCTTTTATTCTATTTTTATTGCATGGAGCTCGGCCTCCTGTAAAATTTTCGTGGTCCTACTTCTACACCTAAGGCATTGCACCGGTCCTCCTCCTGGTTTCAATTTGTAATAGGATTTAAAACAAACTAGACACAAACATTCTTCATCGTCCTCTAATTCGATTGATTCTCAGAAATTTGAATTAGATATAGTAACTAAAGGTTAATATTATTGTTTCCTTTGAGGCGATCAATCTGTTTTTTTTTTTTGTCAATATCTTTTATTCAAATAAATTACCTTAACAGCAACAACAATATTTGTTTAAATATATGGTATGAAATGCGATTTTATTAAAGAAACGATTTATTTTATACAAAGTCGATAAAGTTTCAAGCAAAGTAGCAGTAGATTTACGTTAAAATTGCACAATGATCTATGTTACCCATTGTTTCTCTTACTGTAATTTGCCACTCGTGTATATTTGGATATCTTCGACTGCATACTTAAATCATAACTTTATCACAGTTTTATTTATTGTATATCTATCTTTATATAATATTTTATTAATTTTTATAATGTTTTCGGCACTAAGAAAAGAGATAGCATTAAACGAAAAGTTATATAACTTTTGGTTTTCATCATGTTCAGCGAAAAGAATACCTTTTCTCAGAAAAGTGTTTATTTTATTTTAATTGAAAGTAGGGTGCTGTTTTGTCGGAAGACGATTTTCTTCTTAAATACATGCTTTTCGACGAAAAGTAACCGTAATTAAATGGAATGTACCTTAGTTTTGATTAATATTTTATAATGTCTGTATAACTTCTGTTTAAGTAAGACAATACACATTACATATATAATTATTATTGTTATGTACATATTTGACAACATATTTTAGTTTCTTTTAAGTACGTTATCATATTATTGAATTATAAACAGTATTTTAAATAAAAATTCCGGACGTTTTGGTTTATTTGCGTGGACACGCATATATACGTTGATTTAAAACTTTTGTCTTTTAACGGAAAATGCAAGCACCTGTATTCAAGCTAAGTGCTTTTTTTTATGCGGAAG
This sequence comes from Protaetia brevitarsis, assembly GCA_004143645.1. Taxonomy (NCBI): domain Eukaryota; kingdom Metazoa; phylum Arthropoda; class Insecta; order Coleoptera; family Scarabaeidae; genus Protaetia; species Protaetia brevitarsis. The sequence continues at coordinate 1,106,381 of RXPK01000089.1, read as the reverse complement.
TTTTTATTCATGTTCCCACGTGCATAAATCTTAGATACACAGACAATAATGAACAAAACTAAATATTTTTTGCGCGAGGTTAAAGAAATTACAGAGATAATTAGAATCTTTTCAGTTAATGCTGATTTACTTCTAAGCCAACAAACTTTACAGTAGTATATAGTGTTTGAAGATTTTAAAACTGTTACACGGGAAAAACGCCCTTGTTGTTTTCAACCATTTTCGTGCATTTGTTTACAGTTACTAAATTATTACTTGATTTAGGAATATTAAAAATATTCCTGTATTTAATCAAACAGATAATTTGGTTAGTAGGTTTCTTTGAAGCTAGCGCAGTATTTATTAATTTAACTAAGTATTTACATGGAAGTAAAAATAAATATCGCATTTTATTTTCGTATAGCAGTTTTCTACCCATATAATAAAACAGATGAGCAGATATACTTATGTGTACTAGAGAAATTGTCGCATAGATGGCACATCTCCTATTTTATTTCAGTAACAGATAATATTTCGCACAAAATAGGCTGGAAACTACGATCGTAACATACTAATCTGGTATATTTACCAGATCAACATCTGATAGGAGTCATCGCCATTGAAAGGACGATTTCTTAAGCGGCACACTTAGAGTGTTAGCGTGGTCACTACGACCAACTCCCCAATACCACTAGGATTTATAACATTCTAACGGCAAATCTCTCTTTAGTGCATGGGCTTTTTTTTGGAGATAATTCATTTTCATTTCGATTGAAAATGATCACGGCATTTTGTTGTGTTTACGCTTAAGTCTAAAATGAATAAATTTTATAAGAAAAGGAACACCTATTAAGTCAACATGCTTACGGTTTTATGCCAATCTGCATAGTGTTCAAGTTCAAAATAAAGAGGATTTGAATCAACTATCAATATCTTTCACTTAAAAGAATAAACTGTTTCAACGAAAAATATATTATTTCCGAAGAAATGCGTGAATTTAAAATTACATTCCTTTTCAGGAAACACCAAATCATGTTGGCCATATAAAAAACGCAAAAACTTTTGGTTTAATGCAATTCCTTTTAAATGAAAGGGATATTTCTCCCAGTATATAAGTATTAAGTTTCGATTTCTGAATAAATAAACATATTCAGATTGATGATAACAGATTTTTTGTGTGTATCTTAGGAATGCTACTTATGAGTATTCTAGACTACATGAAAAAGTCTTGGAAAAATTACCCACATTTTGAAGTTTCACTATGAATATTCCAGCCCACGTGAAAAAACCTTGGGAAGATTACCTATAGTTAGAAGTATTACTTCTAAAAGTAAAATACCTGTACAGTTTTATGGGCAGAAAGGTGCCCCAAATTCGTGCAGGAATTTTACCAATTTTTTTTAGTGTGTATCACTAAATTTACCAGATTTTGTAGAATGTCGAACATAAAGATTGCTATTGCAAAAAAAAGCGATACGTGAAGGAATTGTTTCACCACTTTTTCCGCAGTCAACAACATCCACAAAACTATCAGACCTCAAGGCAACTTTTAGCATCGGAAACCTCTGAGAATCTGAAAAGAATTGAACACTATTCCTGAATCGTGGTACCAATACGAAAATACAAAATTCCCGCTTCTCCATCAAGTAAGTATATCAACTTTTACGTATCCGTACACATTTTACCCACCACTATGCTGCTCATAAAACAGGTGTCTCGTTACCTTGCCTTAGAACGGATTAAACAAGGAGAGGGACACACTAAGAACGAGACAATCGTCCCAGTAGTAGTCTGACAACTCCGTAAGTTTTGATTTTTGAGCGCTGACCTTTTCCTACGCCACACACAAGACAATCCCGTTCAGATAGACGTTCGCCGCTCTTATTACGATGTTCGCCCATAGTTGTTACCATCTTTCCACGGAAACTAGTGCGTGATACGTGAATTAGCGACGTGCATAACCCACCAAATATTGTCCCGGAAACGTCCGGAAAGGAGTTTTAAGTGTGACAGAAACACGACAGAACTATTGGAAACCAAATAGAATCCTCTACGTAAATCGATTGATCGGTGAGTGGTGTTAGAAACATATAGTTTTCCCATTGGGTTCTGTTACCATTTTCTAACATTTTCTTCAAGTAGAAACGTCAGTTTTCGCTGTTTGCTTATAATTGAGGAGACGAATATTACCCCTAGCGTTTTAGCGTGATAATAATGCCACTGTCATGTTACTTATATCGCGATATTTTCACATCGGTCGCTTGAAGTTTCGCTTACGGGAAGTAATTTGATAGTATTTTCGCAAAAAAAAAGTTGGACGTGCATAAACTAGTTCTACTGGTGTTGGGAGTTTGCCACTGTGTTAGAACAAAGGCAAGAGCGGTTTAATATGTTCTTGCAATTCTGCGCAAATGTAATATTCTCGTAAAAGTTGAGTTATTTTATTTTTTGATAAATTCTCTTAAGATTTATCTTTCCTTCTAATAAGGAGAAATTGTATTAACATGTATAGTGCTGTGATACTTATGTTAATAAATTAATAAATAATTATTTTAAACCATACCATAACAAAATAATACCATAAAAATTATAATTTACATACTAGTATTTTATTTAAATACGCCTGTATTTCCATTGAGATTTACATTCGGTAGTAATTTTCATTGATCTAAGCATGTAGTTTGTGTACACATGGGAAAATAAATATACAGAGCATTTCAACTGAAACAAGTCACCTCAAATAACTCTTTATCCTGCTGTGATTCTGAGATTTATATAAAATTCCGAAACCTGTCAATTGTCATATCAATGGGGACAACTTTTAACGACGCGCCTGACGATTTAAAATCAATCTCAAGGGCTAAATTTGAATAGGGAAGATGGGTCTTGTGCACACTCATTTAAAAGATCTTTTAATTCCGTTTTACGGCAATATACAGGCTCTTCAAAGTTATCGGCGCGCTATTGTTATATATATAATGGCTAAGCACCCCAACGGGGTATCGCCGCTCCTAGAGCTTTCTAGATCTTCAAAATACGGGTAGATCAATCCCCATCCTCTCCTATATCTTCTCACACACATCCCTCCACCTGTCCCTGTCCTGTGTGCTCTCCTGCCATCGATGAATACCGGCTTTCTTAAGGTCTTCTTTAACTTCTGTAGCCATGTAGATCTAGGCCTGTCTCTTTCTCTTCTTTCTCCTGGTTGCCATTCCAAGATACTGCGGATTACTGCACCATTCTCGGCCCTCCACACGTGTCCCAACCATTTTATTCTCTGCCTCTTAATTTTTTTAACCACGTCACCTTCCATTTGCTCGTTTGTTAATTCATAATTGGTTCTTCTTCTATATTCACCGTTGTCCATTTTTTATTGGGCCTAATATTGTTCTTAGTATTTTTCTTTCTGGTAGCCTAAGCTCCTCTTCTTGTTTCTTGGTTATCGTTATTATTTCTGCAGCGTATTTAGATTTAGATTAGATTAGGATTAGGGTGGCCTATCGACCTGTTTCACCGCGACCTTTCCAGATCTATTGTGATCCCCTTATTCCTAGAGGACCCTCTCTAATTTTGCCCTCTTAATCAGGCCTATCATATTTGAGAGCGGCATCTTTATGTAGCTACTAGCTGTGGGGTTCTCCTCCTCCATTACTAGAAACCTTGTCCTCGCCAGGCCTTCACATTGGCACAGCACATGAACTGGTGTTTCTTCCTCCTCTTGGCAATATCTGCAGGTTGCATCATCTGCCAGGCCTATGTTGTACATATGCCTATTCAGTCTACAGTGACCAGTCAGCAGACCTACAATCATTTTGACAGTCTTCCTGATTCAGTAGATCCCTCGTGAATTCAGGCCTCTACTCCTTTAGGAACTCTTTTGCCTATCTTTGTCCTGGTGATTTTTGCCACCACTCTCTGGACTGATTATGTATCCATTCATTGATGGATTTTTTAATTTGCGATTTGGTAGTACCGAAAGAGGGGTGGCTCCAACGAATGGCCTTGATGAACCTCGCCTGGCCAGCTCGTCCGCCGCCTCATTTCCTCTCACGCCCGAGTGGCTAGAGACCCAGGCCAGGGTTACTTTCCTTTGGGTGCTTATCTCATTTAGGGCGCTTACATAGTCCCAAATCAGCTTAGAGTTCACGCTTGTGCTGTTAATCGCTTTAAGTGTGGACTGGCTGTCAGAGAAGATAGCGACGCTTTTACCGGGCTCGGTACATCTTTCTAGCTCTCGGACACAGTGATGGATTTCAGCAACCCTCAGCTTGGAATACAGTCGTGTCTCTGCTGAAGCTTACCGAAAGAGCCTTTTTAGGCTTCTTAGCGTATATTCCCGCTCCAAAGCCGTAGTCCGTCAGTATACCAGCTTGAGTCCGCTTTCACCGGAGTACCTCTCTCCCAGTCCTTCTTTTCTAGCATCATGACCTGATATTTTCTATCTAGGTTAAATTTCTGAACCATGGCATCACACGGCATTCCTAAAAGGGGTGCCCCTTGAGTTCGTCTAATAGTTTTTTTTTATAGTCAGCGCCGTGCGATTTACTTATCGGTACTTGACTATGCAAAAGTCTGTGTTCTGTGGACCTTGCGGCTCCTTGTATATAAATATGTATTGGTGGCAGGTTCAGAATTACTTCAATCGCCCTTTCATCGCCCTCGTGGCGCACAGGCACGCCACCCAGCGTTTTGGCCACCCCCATCTGCCGCGCCTTTGGCTACCATACTAATGCATCATACGTTATCATCTGCAGCGTATAGTACTATCGGTTGTATTATTTTCTTATAAATTCTCATTTTTGTTCTCTTTCCCAATATTTTACTTTTTAAGAGTTTTCTATTTGCTTGATAGGCCTTGTTCATATTGGTTATTCTTTCTCTTATTTCTGCGTCCCTGCTCCCGTCATTTGTTATTGTCACTCCTAAATACTTAAATCTGTTCACTTTTTCAAATGTGTAGTTTCCTATTTTAACTGAATTATTTTTAAATTTCTCGTTTCGTGTCTAGTCTCATTAATTTCGTATTCTTTTGGTTTATCTTCAGCCCCATTTTGTTCCCTTCTCTCACCATTTCATCCAGTATTGTTTTGGTCAACTGTCGATTTTTTGATACAATTACGATATCATCTGCACACGCTATTATTTGTGCTCCCTTTGTTCTTGTGGTACCTTATCTATTTTTCTTAATACATATTCCAGTGCTTAGTTAAATAATGTTGTCGATAATGAATCTCCTTGTCTTATCCCTTTATGTATTTCAAAATCCTCTGTCTGTCCCTAATGCGTGTTTGCACTTACTCTTGTATTTGACATTGTCATTTGTATTAATCTCCTTAATTTATGTTTGATTCCTATTTTCTCTAGAGGTTCCATAACTTTGTTTCTTTTGAGGGAGTCAAAAGCTTGTTGAAAGTCGACAAATAACATTTCTATTCCTATTTTGTATTCGTGTCTTTTTTATACTATTTGTTTGAGCGTATGTACTGCGTCTGTTGTTGATCGTCCTTTTGCAAAACACATTGACATTGTCCTATTAGTTCCTTTGTTTTGATTGCTAGTCGTCTTTGTATTAGTGTTGACAATATGTTATAAGCTGCACTTCGTAATGTCAGTCCTCTATAATTATTGGTAATTTGTTGGTCACCCTTCTTATGTATTGTAATAATTTGTCCAATGTTCCAATCCCGCGGCATCTTCTCTTCAATATATATTTATTTATATATTATATTTATTTACATATTTATTTCTTGCAATGCTTCTCCTCCGTACTTGATAAATTCTATATTAATGTTGTCTTTTCCAGGGGCTTTACCATTTCGGATTTTGTTGATAAGTTCATTTCTTTTCTTGTTGGTGTCTCGTCCTCATTACATTCCATTGCGCGATTTATTTTATCGTCTTTTTCAATTTCTAGATTATCGTCATGGTCGTATAGTAATTCTCTAAAGTGTTGTTTCCATAGCTCTTTAAACTGTCCATCATTTTCTACTATTTTTCCGTGTCTGTCCTTAATGCCTATTGGTTTTCCTTTATACGTCATGTTTTGTTCGCTGATCTTTTTGTAGAATGATTTTGTATTTCGATTCCAGCTTCTTCTATCTTCTTTATTTCTTTGTCCAACCATTCTCTATTGACTTTCCTTATGTTCTTTTTAGCTTCTTTTTCTGTTTTGTTCGTATGTTTCCTTATCTTCTCTTTTACTACTATTTATCCATTTTAGTCTAGCTTCGTTTTTCTTTTTTATTATTTCACGACACTCGTCATTGACCCAGCATTTATTTTTCTTTTTTACTGGTCCTATTATTTCCCTTGCTACTATGTTTTAGCTGTTTTTTATTTCTTCCCATTCTTTTTGTATGTCCTGCGCGTTTTCGCTTGGTCCGTTCAATAGTCGGGTCATACGTTTTCCAAATTCTTCTTTTATTTTGGGGTCCTCTAATTTGTTTATATCCCACTTGGTACTTACATTTTTTAAGCTCTTTCTTACTTTTTGTCTTAGGCGCACTATTGTTAATTTTGTTAATATTGCAGCTACGATGTTGGTTAAATTATCAAAGATGTAGGATTTTTTACGCTGATTACAATCGTGTAATCAGAAAAACAATTGAAAATCGCGTTTACGAGATATAATAGATAACTATTTGAAGAGGAGTACCGACCGGACTTCGTTCACAGAAAAAAAATGTGGGAATATTTAAAACAATTATAAACATCTGTACAACAATTTGTGTAACGCATAGGGACAAAGACAATATATTTAAAAAATTCACACAAAATTGTAGTTAATAATTTAGCAGATTATATCAAACAAATTGTGTGATTTCTTTACTGAATTTTATGTAACTGTACTACACAATTTCTATTGATAGCGTACACATTTTTTTTGAGCACGGTCATCTATCTGTGTAAATTTTTAGAACTAAAATTTTAAAAAATTACTACAATTAGAAGTAAAATGTTACACATGCAATGTAGTTTATTACACATATAGTGTAGGTTTATTATATAATATTGAAGGAACGTTTATTAAAAAATCTCATTGTTACTAAACCGACTTTATTTTAAAAATGTCACCTACAAAACATATTCACAAAAATAATAAGAAAAACATCTGCGACCTATAAAAGTATTTATGTTGACTTTTACCATAAAGCAAGGCTGGTTGTCATTATAGAGTATATAGGAAACTATCTGAATTTCGTCAGCTTGTTCTACCTCAAATACATGTTTATGTCTATTAAAACTTATAGTTCTTAACATATTACAACGTCACATTTATTCTGAACATCTTGGCTCTAAAGTGACAATATTGCTACAAGTCTTTTGAATCATTTCTTGTCCAATAACATAATTTCTTGATTTAACATTTACGTAAAAATTGAGACATTTTAATTCAGAATGAAATTTTCATTTTGTCAAAACTGTTTACAAAGAGATCTTAAAACTTTTGTAAACGTTCTTACCAACATTTCACTCAGTAATAGCCACACAGCTTTTATGTTATCGATGTTTTTTGCATAATATTTTCCAATATATTAATGAACAAAATACAAAATTTCGTGGAAATAAACTATTATTTTAAAATATGTATTATATGATTTGCCATATTTTCATGTACTTGCTCTTTTATGATGTTAATTATGTGGCTGATTACAGCAAATCGTGCTTCAGTTGCTGTTTAATGACAAAAAAATAAGTTGACTTAATTGAAACAGTGCTATAGGGTTGATGATGGTGTGGTGACCGAATTGATGATGTAAAATTTGAGTGAATTTTAATGTTTTCAGAAAGAATTAATATTGGAAACTTCTCCGTAACAATTCGAAAATGAGCATTTGTAAAACTTGTTTTCGTAATTGTGAAGTTGCCGTAAATGAAAATGTATGCCTTGCAAGTGGTAAAAGTTAATTACAAAAATACAAGGAAACATCTTACGTGAAATCTTAATGTTGCACACTTATACAATAATTATAATAATAAATAATTTAAAAATATATAATAAAACCATTCTTGATTTCTATTTCTGATGGACGCCATCAATTTTGACCTCTGGATTTCACTTTAATCGGATTCTTGTCCGATACTTAACGTTTCTTCACTTAAAGCTGACGACGTAGAGGATCCTGTTTCCTATGAAAGTAAACAATTATTATAATTTTTGTTGAACTTGTTAATTTACTGAGAATAGTAACTTTCAAACCAATTTCGATGTTGCGTTAAATTTTTAATAGTAATTTCTTTGAGTAAGGACATCGCCGACTTTATTTAGATGGTGACATCAAATTTTTAACTGCTAATTTTAATAGATAAATCAACATTTTAACACGACACAAATAATTAACATCAGATTAGGAATGAACATTTTTTAATTATTACTGTTATTATTATTAATATAACTATGTCTAACTAGTCGAATGTGAATTAATGCACAAAAATTGTAATAAAAATTTACGCAATTGTGTTACAAATTGCAGCAATTTTTTTCACACTACGCTGTTGCAAAATTTTCCAAACGATTTTTTTCTGTGATAAGGAATAAAATTGGATCTATGGGTAATGCGGTCTATTTAATAAAACTACTTTATACGACCTCAATATTTCGTTATTGACTTCTTCAGGAGGAAATCTACAATATTATAAAAGGATATGAAGCAATAGTAATGAAAATATAAAAATAACAAGGATTGTAAGCTTTTTACAGTGAGACATTAACAAATTAAAGTCTTTCTGCTATTAACTGTAATAATTAGGAGGAATTATATTTTTCCCAAGAAATTTTGCAAATATGCAAGGAATTGGACCATATTCAAATCAAGAATTATATATTAACTTCTACATTTTGTAGATCAGCAATCACACACGGCGGCTCCTGTATATTTACTCGGGAGGATGTAGACGCACATGAGCGCTTACACCTAAAACACAAAAGCATAGAATCTGTAATAGAATGCTCTGCAATTCTTCTTCCAAAGCTGAAATTTATAGTACTAAACATATACATCATTCTTTTTGAAAACGGTGGAAAAGGCTGTAGATAACTACATCAGAACAGAGATCTTGGAGCGGGTGCCATTGCACCCCTGTCAGCACGCCTATCAAACAGGGCAAATCCACTGAGACTGCATTAGTGAAGCTGACGGACCAATCCAAGATGCCCTGACGAATAAAGAAACCGTAGTGTGCGCCTTTCTAGACATAGAGGGTGCTTTTGACAACACTCCCCACGAGTTTGTCAAAAAAGCATTAATTAATAGGGGGGTAGACGGCGTGACTTCTAGATGGATGTCGCAACTACTGTCTACCAGGTCGGTGGAAGCGGAGGTGGGACATAAGACCATCTCGTTAGCACGACCAGAGGATGCCCACGGGGGAGTTACATCCCCACTTATGTGGAGCCTAATAGTAGACGAACTCTTATGCGGAGGAATTGACGGATCTAGGCATATCCTGTCAAGGGTATGCTGATGACATTGTCATATACGCAAGAGGCAAATTTGAGAATACCCTCTGTGACATAGTTCAAAGAGGATTGAACTTTACGAGAAGATGGTGTCAATCGATGGGACTCAATGTCAACCCCACTAAGACAACCCTAGTAGCATTTACCAGGAAAAGAAAATCCAATCTTAGAACCATAAAACTGGATGGGCAAAATATAGACTGGGAGAGCGGAAGTTAATATCTAGGCTCACCTAGACAATAAACTTCTATGGAACAAACATGAGCTTGAGGTAACCAACAAGGCCAAAAGAGCTCTGATGGTGTGCAGAAACTTTGCAGGGAAAAATTGGGGATGCAACCTAAAAATACTGCTTTGGATGTATACAGCGATAGTGAGACCGATCATCACCTATGCATCAGTAGCATGGAGCAAAAGAACTAATCTGGCCACCGCGAGAATTAACCTCTCGAAAGTGCAAAGATTAGCATGTGTATGCATAACGGGGGCTATGAGAACCTGCCCAACAGCAGCTATTGAAGTAGTATTGGATCTTGCCCCCCTCACATTGTAGTGGAGGGCGTGGCGAAAAGAACCGCACTAAGAATGGTCAAGGAAGGAATGATTAGGCATAGGCCTCAATCTCCTGACGGTGATCAAACCTGAGATATGCCCCGGGATGACATGTTAAAGAAATTTAGCTTTGTGAAGGAATTCACCACAAAGCTAAGTAACAGGAGCGAGTGGGATCATAACACCATCTTGAATTTTAATAGAAATGCCATCAAATGGTACACTGATGGCTCCAAAACGGCAGAAGGAACTGGAATAGGAATATACGGCCTAGAACTACATATTTCGAAAGCTTGGGAAATACCCAAGTATATTTCAGGCGGAAATACACGCTATTGGAAGATGTGTTCAGTTCAATATGGATAGGAACTATCGTAAACAGGAGATTATCATCATGTCTGATAGTCAAGCAGCCATCAAGGCGCTGAGCTCATATGAAATCAGCTCCAAGATGGTCTGGAAATGCCTAGGGAAACTAAATGAGCTAGCAAAAGAAATAAAGTAACCCTCTGTGGGTTCGCGGGTCCACAGGAGTGGAAGAAAACGAAAAAACGATAACCTCGCAAAAAAGGGGCTGGAATGCCTTTCGTAGGCCTGAACCCTTTGCGGTTAAGTAGCAGTACAATACTGAAGAAACTAAAAATAGAAAGGAGCAGAGAAATCCAGTTACTGGGAAAATCTCCAGGGAATGACGCAGAGTAAAATTCTTCTGGGAACTTATAACCAGAAGAGGTTTACAGAATGCATCAACCTGAGTAAGAACAATGTTCGCATATTAACAGGAATACTTTCAGGCCATTGTAGACTGAAAGGACACCTGAGTAAGCTTGGATTGGAAAAAGATCCTGAATGCAGATTTTGTGGGGAACAGGATGAAACACCCATCCATCTCCTCTCAAACTGCGTAGCACTGTGCAACCCGAGGGCATTGTACCTGGGAGCATGTGAAATCGAAGAGGGAGACTTACCTAGACTGGGGCCCTCTGACATGCTACACTTTTTAAAAGGAATAGGATTGGAAGGCCAGCTGTAAAGCAGCAAGAATGGGGGACACAATAGATCCTTTAGGTCGCAGTGTAACACCACCTTTCATCTACATACATACATACAAACATATACAGACCACCCTAGAGTGACTTCAATATATTTCTAGATACAATGGAAGACATGCTATCCTGTTGCCAAAGTGGAAAAAGTTACTCGATTGTAGTTTGTGGAGATTTTAATTTGAATTTTCTGCTGCAAGGCGATAGAAGGATTAAAACTTTTTTTAGATCTGATGTTATCGTTTGGTTTGCACCAGACCATCAATGATCCGACTAGAATATTTGGAACTAGTGCCACGCTGATTGATAATGTATTCGTAAAATCGAATATAAGTTACGAGAGCAAAATAAACAGAAACGCGTTGTCGGATCATTCTGCCCAAGAAAGTCGCTTCTCAATACTAATTGACAAGCCTAAGGGCCCTAGGTTAGACAAAGCGCAGAGTTCTTAGAAGCCGTGACATAGCGAATATCAGACAACAACTACAAAATATAAATTGGAACTCACAATATCAACAAAATCCAAACGTCTCCTGTTACTTACTAATTTCGACTCGAGAGACTGAGAAAATCTATGAGAACACATGTCCCTTGAAAGTTGAAATAAAAAAGAAAACTACTACACCATGGCTTAATCAAGAACTTAAAGACAAATGCCGTTTTAAGCGCCAATTGTATGAAGCAATGCTGAGCAAAAGAATCACAAGAGATCTGTACAAAGAGTATTGCGCACATCTAGACTCGCTAATACATCAAAGTAAAAAAGACTGTAAAAACAAAGTACATTATTAGATCAGAAAACACAATTAAAGCAACATGGAAGCTAGTCAATAACATTACAAATCCTAATAGAAAAAAGGAATAAACGTAAAGAATATGTGTCAAAATCTAAATAAAACTGAAAATGAAATCCTAAATGACTTTAACACATTTTATATAAAGATGGGTCACCAGACTGCTCAAAAAGTTGGAAACATCGACAATATACCCATAAATGAAAGATCAATGTTCTTGTATGATGTTGAACCGGTTGAAGTATTTAACATAATTCAGTCATTAAAAGAATAGTCAGCTCTGGGACCAGATCGATTGCCGACAAAACTATTACAGAATTGTGCAGATATATTGTGTGCCCCAATAGCAAATATGCCTAATATATGTTTTGCTACAGGAACGTTTCCCGATTTGCTGAAATTGTCAATAATAAAACCTATTTATAAAAGTGGTGATGAATTGAAGGTGGAAAATTATAGACCTATTGCTTTACTTTCGGTGATTGCAAAAACTATAGAAAAAGCAATTTTGGTGAGACTAGTCAGGTTTGCGAAATCATGCAATTTATTAACACCCTCGCAAAATGCTTACGTACAAGGAAGGTCGACTATAAGAGCTGTCTACATGTTCATCGATAGAGTGCTGCAGCCAATTACTGAAAGAAAGAAGGTGGTTGGATTATTTTTAGATCTATTCTATTTTTTCTTGGGAAAAATGTGTGCATGTGGATCGCTTTAGTTTTTCCCATTTTCCAATATGTGATGGAGTTTTAGCGTGTTGATCAATCAGGTATTTTCTCTCAGAAGACACCTACAACAACAATTGTCATTTTATATCAAAAGTTAAAGAATTTAAAAACAATTGTAAAGCTTTTAGTAAAATTAAACTTACCAGTTTACTGCAGGCTCGACAAAATATTTTGTCGCCATTCTTTACCAGTTCAGGATATAGCTTAATCCATAAAGAAAATTTGTTCGCTATACCCATTGTATGTACGCACAGTATTTAAAAACGTAACACAATTACATTCTGTTTCGCTCAAAGACATTCAATGAATGAATAGTTTATTTGGGAATTAATAATCGTATTTACCACATCCCTTCTGCGAGGCGAAATTAAACAGGTGCAGTTCTTGGAAAAAAGTATTAGAGAAACCAATCAAAAGATTTATCGTTCTGAGAATTGTCGGTTGTCGATCTACATTAGGAATTACTAGGAATTTTTACTAATAGAAAGGACAAAAAAAAGCTTAAATATACAATATATGCAACTTTTGTAAAAATATGCATAGAAATGCCTAAATATGCAATATATGCAATCACTAATTTGCGCTAATTAACTTCAATTAGTGTAATACGTCTACATATGGACTATAATTACAGATATGCAAAAAATAAAATATATGCACTTTGCATATAATCCGGTCTCTAGTAATGAGTGTTTTGGAACTATATTCCTTTCTTTCCGTTACCTTTTTGATACCCTTGATTTACTTGTAAGCACGTGTTAAATTACATCTTTTCCGTTAATGATGTGGCTTCTTGTATATAATGTCAAGTTATATTTATCTAGAATAGATTTAGGTATCACTCCGTATTTATTTAACCCTTTTATTTATATCGGATATAAATGTCATGATCCAGCGTAATTTCCAACGTCTCTTGTCAAGAGGTCAATTTTTGCATTTTGTGATGAATTTTTAAGTCAGACTTAGTATGTAAAACAGCATACCAAATTTAGTTAAAAAACAACATTTGAACTTTATACAGCAGAAAAAAAGGCCATTTCATTTCGCAGACCGGTTAATCCACTATTAATAAATCTCCTAGTATTACGTCATCCGTTCGTCGAAACAAAAGATACCAGACGCAAAACAAGAAATCAATCCAGCTAACGGCCCCGCTCGCAACCCACACACACTCATTTCCTATTTTCTCAATCGGAGAGAAACTGGTCCCGCCTCCTTCACACGTGCCCGAGATGGCTCGTCCTCACATTTCATTCGTGAGTGTCCTTTCCGTTAAGCCCGAAAAGGCAGGCTCCCTCATCATGAATGGATCCTGCCTACGCATAAAAGATGTTATTGACCGCGTGCGAGAAAGAATGTGTCTTCTATAATATATCTCGTTATCTCGCCAGCTCAGGTCGACAGCTACGCACTGCGTGAGGTGTGTGAGGGGGGTGAGATACCTGGTCAACGACGATATAGACCAAAAAGGACCAGGGACGGACCAAGGAAGAAATTTCTACACTGAGAAATGTGGTTCGGTTAGCTGTTTTCCAGTCATTTAACACTGTTTTCATTTTAAACACAAGCAATGCTTCATAAACTTTAAGATAATATTACAAAAAAAAAAATGTTAAATACAGTCGCGAGCAAATGTTATAGGCACCTTTGGCAAAACTAATGGGTTTCATGTTTCTGGCATTTTTTTTTGTGACAGTTATTTCAAGGTTTATATAAATCGTCTTTATGGTTACAATAGTCTTTATAATACTTTTGTAATGTATTATTGTTTTTTATATATTTTCAAGTCTTCGAGATGTCACTTTCCCCCTCCCTTCTAAAAAGTATTATAGCTGTATTAAAAACACTCTAATATGCAACAAATTAATAAGATCCCTTAAAATACTACATATCTATAATGTATTACCTACAAGTTTTCATTTTCTCATTTCTTACTGTCATATTCGCCCAAAATTTAGGGTGCCTATAACATTTGCTCGCGACTGTATTTTACTCTTGATTCAACACATAAAAATGTTTAATGCGATTTTATACCATTCATCATTTGAATAGTATTTTGCTTTTCTGAGGCTACTTTCTTATGCTTCATATAACTATAATATAATTAAAAAGTGTTAATTGAACTCGTATGTATAAATAGTGCACTTAAACAAGAAAATTACTAAATTAACCAAAAAATATGTATAGGGCAGGGGCGGCTTCTCTTAAACAGCCACGGTGCCATGGCCCCACCATTACAAATCACAAATTAATTATTATTATTTATTTTACAATAAATACTAAAAAAATATTTTATTTCAATTTCTAGTAAATATGCGAATAATTTAAAACAAAAATTATCAATCTATCCTAGACTTCCTATATATCCTATTGAAAATAATTACGTTCTTAAACAATTGGTTGTATTGATTTCAATCGTTTTAAATTAAATTATGTATTGAAGTGTTTTTTTGTCAGTGTGAATTATTACGTGTTATTGTTGGGTGATTGAATGCAAACATAATTTGTTTTTGTAATTGGTGCATTTTTTAACTTTGCAATACATTCTAAACTAAAATTAAAGTCGAAATCGTTTACTGTTTCACCTTCCAATTTTTTTTTAACTTTCTTCAATTTCAAATACCCCGCATTTTTATTTATCACTTTTTTAAATTTATCGTATATAGAATTACCTATTGTACCCTTAACCTTCTTACATAGCATATCAAACTCGTCTACTATTTCGACTGATTCCGAGAACGACATCCCTTGCGTTTGTAGTTTACGAATGGAACTTGAAACAAAGCTATAATTTGACTTAATATACAAAAGGTTTCGTAGCAATTCTGTTGATGTTACTATCTTTTTACAGTTTTCTAGAGCAATGCAGTCAGCAGTGATTTCAAGAATTACATTTTTTATTCCTAATTATCGGCGAAAGAAATTGCAGCCTCTAACCATGTACCCCATCTCGTAATAATCGGTTCAGGAGGCAACTTAACATCGGGAAGTCGCTCCTTATAAAATTGTATTCGTAAAGGTGCTTTTAAAAATACTTTTTTGACATTGCTAATTAAATCATTAATCAAAGGGAATTGATTCCTAATGTCTTCGGCTACACGATTGAACCCATGAGCGAAACAAGTGGTATGAATAATGTTACTATAAAAAAAATTAAATTTTGCGCGGTTTTTATTATGTATGGTGCAGCGTCGGACAAAATTAGTAAAATCTTTTCACAAGGTATACTTCCAGGTAAAAAGAAATTTGGTAAACCTTCTTGAATGAATTGGGCAATTGTCACATTATATGTTTTTTGAAGTTCTTTACAATAAATTAAATATGATTTACCTACAATATCTTCATGAAGAATTCCTATTAACAAACGGGCAATATGGCCGTTATATTGCCCGTTTGTTAATTACTTATCCGTACTTTCATTTACCATGATATAAATAAAATTATTCCCTACCAATTGTTTGCTGGTAACAATAGCAAAATTGCTATTGTTTGCTGGTAACAAGATCTGACATAATTTTTTTGTAGGGTACTTTCGTCAGGTATATTATGTTTGCAATATTTTTGCAGAAATTATTTCAAATTAACATTGTTTAATCTTGCTAATGGTATGTTAGACGAAATTAATGCGTTACACAGATCCGTATTATATTCTTCTTGTTCTGAGTTTCGTGAAGTTGGTGCTACACATTGACGTATAGATTGCTGCACACATGCGGATCGCTTTAGTTTTTCACATTTTCCAATATCTGATGGAGTTTTAGCGTGTTCATCAATCAGGTATTTTCTCTCAGAAGACACCTACAACAACAATTGTCATTTTATATCAAAAGTTAAAGAATTTAAAAACAATTGTAAAGCTTTTAGTAAAATTAAACTTACCAGTTTACTGCAGGCTCGACAAAATATTTTGTCGCCATCCTTTACCAGTTCAGGATGCGACTTAATCCATAAAGAAATTTTGTTCGCTATACTCATTGTATGTACGCACAGTATTTAAAAACGTAACACAATTACATGCTGTTTCGCTCAAAGATATTTAATGAATGAGTAGTTTACTTGGGAATTAATAATCGTATTTACCACATCCCTTCTGCGAGGGGAAATTAAACACGTGCAGTTCTTGGAAAAAAAGAGAAACCAATGAAAAGATTTATCGTTCTGAGAATTGTCGGTTGTCGATCTACATTAGGAATTACTAGGAATTTTTACTAATAGAAACGACAAGAAAAAGCTTAAATATGCAATATATGCAACTTTTGTAAAAATATGCATAGAAATGCCTAAATATGCAATATATGCAGTCACTAATTAGAGCTAATTAACTTCAATTAGTGTAATACGTCTACATATAGACTATAATTAAAGATATGCAAAGAATAAAATATATGCACTTTGCATATAATAATATAATAATGTGATAATGAGTCTGGCCACCTTGATATACACTGGCCGCCAGCTACTTTAGACCGAATAATATTTTCGAAATTAATTTATTTTTGTTTGAACAGCATAACACCAAACATGCTCTAATATACAAATAATACGTACCAATTTCAATAGAAAACAGTTTTTTTCAGAATTTTTGTTCTCAAATGAAATATCAATAGAGTCGTCTTATTTTTAGCTGAACGCGGCACAGTTGAAAGCAGTCACAAACTAAACACCGATAGCAATGTATTGCAATAAACAATAAAGCACACACGTGTAGTATCTCTACTTGCGAAAAGTCAGTTCGAATCACTGTATGAAAATGAGTTGAGGGAAGAACATCACTCCTCACCAGAGGGTACAAATTAAATTATTAAGAGAGGAAGGATACTCGTTTTCGGTAATTGCACAAAGATTAAATCTTTCAAAAACAGCGTGCATACAAGCAATAAAATTTATAAACAAAACAAATTCACCCGATAACTAACAGCTTCTTGCGGGTTTCGCCGTGTGTCAAAACTTTCGCTCATTCTTCTTATATACGCCCCTGGTGCATCCAACCGTGTAGTTTCCGCTCTATTGACCGTGACGGTTCGTAGTAGGCTCTTCCACGTGTTGCTAAGTTGGTACCCTTCTTCTCTGTTAACGGTTTTATTCTTCTCTATTTCTATGGCTTCCTTGATGAGTCTTTTCCGTAGTTCTGGTGGTAGTTATTACTTTTACATTCTTGAAATCCATTTTGTGTCCGGTGTCGTGCATGTGTTCTGCCACCGCTGATTGCTCGGTCCTTCTTAATCTTGCGTCCCTCTCGTGTTCTTTTATTCTTATGTCGATGGCTCTTCCTGTTTGTCCGACGTAGCACTGTCCGCATTGGCATGTTATCTTGTAGATACCTTCTGTGCGCCCTTGGTTATTATCCTTTGCGGTCGGTAGATACTGCTGGATCGACGTTGCAGTCCCGAAGCGTACTTGTACGTTACGTTTCTTCAAAATTCGGCCTACTTTTTCGGTGACTCCTGCTATGTAAGGTAAACACGCCATCCCTCTTCGTGGTTCTGTAGTTGTCTCCAGTGTCGTCTTCTTCTTAGTGGCTCTCCTTATGTCGATGTCAGTGTAACCATTCTTCTTTAGTGCTTTCTCCAAATCTTTTCACTGGTAAGATGTTGTTCGTCACTGATGGTTTCGGCTCTGGATAGCAATGTTTGCATTAATGTCTTCTTCTGCATCGGATGATGGTGATATCTTGCATGCAGATATCTATCGGTGTGCGTCTTCTTTCTAAATACTGCGTGCTGTAGCATTCCCTCTTTTGTTTTCTTAAGCATAACATCCAGGAAAGGGAGATTTCCATTTTGATTTTTTGACCCACGATTTGTCGAAATATTTAGCTAACTTACTAAAGCCATATACCGGACAAACTGCAACGTACGTGAAGAATTTTACATCGTATTTCGAAAGCCAACCGTCATAAAACCGCCAGCCAGATTTTACATTAAGCTGGTGCAGGTTAAGATTAGTGTCCGAATAGTCCGAAGAAGACTAAATGAATTTGATTTAAGAGGAGGCGTAGGACGAAGAAGCCCTTTAATATCTGAACCTAACCGGAAGATGCGTTTAAAAATTGCAAAGGATTATCGTTATTGGACCAATTATATAGAATGTAGCAGAAATTAATGGTTACAAGAAAAGTGTGGTAGATGAAATTAAAAAGAAGTTAGAAAATAAGAGGTCATTAGGAAATATAACTACACTTATTCCAGAGAAAATAGTGGAGAAAAAGTTTTGCAGATTTATCTTTAATAAATTATGGGTTAACCAGATATTAAACCTGTGTAAAAAATACAATCTTAGTCCGGTTTTTCAAAATTCTAATACTTTAAAAAATAAATTAAAATTTAATATTGAAATTAATGATTTTAAAAAATGTTCTGGGGTTTATAAGATCGAATGCGGTGTTTGTAATAAAGTATATATAGCTCAAACAAAGAGAAATGCGAAGATTAGATTTAAAGGGCATTTATATCATATTAAAAACCATAATGATGATAGTCCGCTTTGGCGTATCATTTTGTTAATACAGGACACACTTTTTCAATTAATGATTTAGAGTTAATTAAATCTTCAAATTGCAAGAATCTTAATATGTGGGAAGCTATTTACATGAAAAAAAAAACATATATATAATAGCTTGCTCAATACTGATTTAACACCCCTTAATTATAAATATTTAGAATTTATTGAATACAGTAGTCCTGAAGATTAATTTTGTAACCTAGGATATACTTTTTATATTTACACATTTGGTATTCTGACAATACACTTGTATGTACACCTGATGATGTTAGCATAGCATCATAGTGTTTGAAGATTAAAGATTTTGTGAGACAGAAGGTTATTGGTATTTCGTGTTAGTTATCGTTATAGGACTTTAGAGGAATGGGGAAAAAGTGATTTTCACAGATGAATCTAAGTTTAACAGACATGACTCTGATGCCAAATCGCATGTTCGACAACGCGTACATGAAGCTTACTCCAGTAAATGCATAAAACCCACTGTGAAAAGCGGAGGATGTTCTGTAAATGTTTGGGGTGGTATGGCTCTAGAAGGCGTTGGTCCCATTCATCGAATAAACGGCATCATGGATCAATATGTTAGCATGAACATATTAAGCGACATTCTATTATCATTTGCTAATGATCATTTGCCCATCGATCAGGTGTTACAAGCCGATAATGACTCAAAGCACACCGCGCGCAGAGTGAAAGCATTTTTAAATGATTACTCCGTAAATATTTTGCCATGGTCTTCGCAATCATCAGATCTAAATTGAAGAAGTTAGCTGTTATGCTGTTATTGAAAAAGGTTGGCGCGCTATACCTGTCGAACGTTGTCGTAAGTTAATAGAGTCGCTACCACAGCGATGTGAAGAAGTGATCCGTCAAAAGGGAAGAGCTACCCGTTATTAATTAAAAAGTTTTAAAATATGTTAATGCACTTATTTTTCTTAAGAAAGATTATAGAAACTAAAAGTGGTCTTAAGTATGTGCCCGGAAAACATCAAGTTATATGTATTAAAATGAACTGTAATATGTATTACATTAAGTTTAGAAAGAAAATTGTTTTGATTTTATGTTATATTATTTTTAATTTGTTTGTAAAATTGATTTAAATATTCAGTAACAAAATATTCTAAAGTTTTATTCCCAAAATTATTGTAGGTCTTAAGTAGCTGGCCGCCACTGTATGTGTTATGGTTAACGATAGTAAAAGTCTACGTTAGATATAGAGGAATTCCTTCCCAGTGAGTCACTCTGTATAACACATTTAATTGAAGGATTTTATCTCATTGGTGATGTCCAAAGCTCTCATACCCATAAATCACGAACATTTTATCTACGTCAATAACTTCTCCATTTTGAACGTATCCTAGATCCGTCCCTGGACGGGTGGAAAAATCGTAGGCGTCGAGGTCTTCGACTTCCATGTTCATTCATTCATGAAACCGACAGCCACGTCGATAGAAAGCGAACAGCTGTGGTGTAGAATGGGATATTTCTAAATAAGAGATTCGAGCCTTTCGTCGTAATCATAAATATCTAGTCTTTATGATGGCGTTGGTGCATAGAATTCACCTGCATCTATATAGACAAAAGTGAAAGTCACGGTCCACTTGCGAATGCAGTTGATAATCAGTATTACCATATCACATAAATGCGATACGACCCATATAAGTTACTGCAGGTGGCGCAATAGTGTGATAAAGTGTCTTATGTCTCCCTTTTATTACTTAATTAAAAAATGATTGACTCTTTAGTGTAAACAAACTGTTAATTTGAAATAAATACTTGGTAAATCGGTTCAAATATGTATGCATTTTTAAGAAATTAAAAAGTTATTTGAGAGAAATAAATACTTGCTTGCCTATATGTAAATAAGCCATCTGCTTGAGTCAAGGAATATTTTATTGACTTAACAATTTCTTTTGCTCTGTGTAATTAGTTTTGTAATATAAGTATTGGTAAATTGCCTGAGAGCTGAATACATATATCAAAGACGAAGATTTGAATAATATAATTTTGACATAAAATTACTAGTACACTGAGAAAAAGAATTGTATTTAGTCAACGCAAAATGCGTTATTTTAACACACTTTTTGGGCTGTATATAAACAACACAACGACTGGATTTACTCAACCTATAAAACAGTGTTAGTATAAAATGTTGATTGGGCATTAAATTAAGTAACAAGGACACAAAAAGATGAGTAATGTCAACGCAAAGTATTTTAAAGCTTTAAAGCTTGACCATGTATATATAATATTTGATTTCTTTTCTGGTTGTTAGATCTTAATAAATTAAAACACGAATGAATACGACGACGACGTTTCGCTTTATTAAAAGCTTTTCAAGTAGATATATAAATAAATGTAGAAATGTGTAAATTATAAATATAATGTTTTTGTTTTAATAAAAGACAAAATTGTTGTGTTTACTATGATTTTAATTATATTATTATGTTTATTTAAAGATTGCATTTTAAAATAGGCTGTTTTGATTATTTGTTTTTAAAATTTGTAATTAATAGTTCTTTAAAAATATTGTATTTAGTTATAAATTAAATTATATAATTTGTGAAATATTGTATATCGTTTTATCATTGACTGCATTTTTATGTTTATAAATTTGAATATTTTAAGTATATACGTGTTTTTAAATTTTGTTCTTTGTTAAAATTGTTACGTTTTGAAATCAAAGGTGATTTTGAGTTATTTCATGTTTTTTTAAGCTGTAAGATTTTTATTGTATTTGTGTCCTTTTATTCTATTTTCCAAATATGCATGGTTTTACCTATATATACCCATTACAATTTTGACAGTCTATTTTATAAACTATGTGTGATGTTTTACTTTTTCAATTTTGATTTTAATTTTGAATAGATTTGGTTTTGTAGTTGTGTTGTGTTTGATAGGCAATTTGTAATTATATGGTTTGAAAATTTGATTTATTTTTCGGATAAATGTTTAACATAAGAATTTTTATGAATTTGTAATTTTGAGTATTATTTATATTTTTTGTTGATTTATTATAAAAAAGAAAAATTCTTTGTTTGAATATTTTGTTTATAAGAGAATTTGGATAATTATTTTGTTCTAGAATATTTATATATTATATATAATAAAATAAATTTTGAAATAATTTTTTTTTCAAAAGATATGTGGATGATTGCATAACCGCGTTAGAAGAAAAAAATATACCAGTTTTACTTGAAAATTTTAATTCCTTTCATCCAAGATTAAAATTTACAATTGAAATCGAAGAAAACAATAGCATTACCTTTTTAGACCTCAAACTCATCAACAATGATAACAAAATTTTAACTCAATGGTATACTAAACCAACATGGTCTGGACGTTATCTAAATTTTGAGTCTTCACAACCTTTATCTCAAAAAGTTAGTGTTATTATAAGTTTAGCTGACAGAGCAATAAAATTAACAAGTCCAGTTTTTCGATCAGATACTATTAACAAAGCAAAAAATATTCTAGAACAAAATAATTATTCAAATTCTCTTATAAACAAAATATTCAAACAAAGAATTTTTCTTTTTTATAATAAATCAACAAAAAAATATAAATAATACTCAAACAATTACAAAATTCATAAAAATTCCTTATGTTAAATATTTATCCGAAAAAATAAATCAAATTTTCAA
The DNA here is from genome assembly GCA_004143645.1 of Protaetia brevitarsis. NCBI lineage: Eukaryota > Metazoa > Arthropoda > Insecta > Coleoptera > Scarabaeidae > Protaetia > Protaetia brevitarsis. The sequence continues at coordinate 1,083,680 of RXPK01000089.1, read as the reverse complement.
ACCGTTTAATTACAAAATTGCCTATCAAAACACAAACAAACTACAAAACCAAATCTATTCAAAATTAAAATCAAAAATTGAAAAAGTAAAACATCACACATAGTTTATAAAATAGATTGTCAAAATTGTAATGGTGTATATATAAGTGAAACCATGCAATATTTGGAAAATAGAATAAAAGGACACAAATACAATAAAAATCTTACAGCTTTTAAAAAACATGAAATAACTCAAATTCACACCTTTGATATCAACAACGTAACAATTTAAACAAAGAACAAAATAATTTAAAAACACGTAGTATACTTAAAAATAATTCAAATTTATAAACATAAAATGCAGTCAATGATAAAACCGATATACATATTTCACAAAATTATATAATTTAATTTTATAACTAAATAAAATATTTGTAAAAGAACTATTTATTTACAAATTTTAAAAACAATAATCAAAACAGCCTATTTTAAAACGCAATCTTAAATAAAACATAATAATATATTCAAAATCATTAGTAAACACAACAATTTGTCATTTATTAAAACAAAAAACATTTTATTTATATTTACAATTTCTACTATTATTTATATATCTACTTGAAAAAGCTTTTTAATAAAGCGAAACGTCGTCGTCGTATTCATTCATGTTTTAATATTAAAGACCTAAAAACCAAGAAAAAGGAAATTAAATAACGCAAAGTATGTTTCCATTGCACCAAGTTCATATTTCAAACAAACTAACATCGTGTTGGCTGTAGTATATAATTTGTTTTAAATAACATTATTTTCGTTTGATTCAACAGACAAAAGGTTTCAAACCCTAACATTATTTTGGCTTATATTAATACAATAATGTATGTTGGGTAAACAATAAAAGTAACTTAAAATAAGGTTATTTTCATGTATTGTACAAAAGTTATAGTTTTGAATAACTATAATTTTATTCAATTCATCCAAAAAATATTGCTATCCACGAACACGGCTCCTATTAGGCTATTAGATGTTCAATTGGTAAATATACCAGATTAAAGTTTAATAATCACATTTACCTTACTATTTATACTAAATATCAATCAAACGAAAATTTTGTTACAAAAGCTTGAATTATATGGAATAAGAGGTGTACTTGGGCGCTGGTTTGCTTCATATTTTAACAACAGAATGCAAATGGTAAAGGTACGTTACAGAAACAATGAAGGAAATGACACTTTGATTGAATCGTCGTGGTTACCCACGGATTCTGGAATTCCACAGGGTTCAGTGCTAGGTCCAACACTTTTCAATTTATACATAAACGATATAGTCTTGTTTCTATCAAATATATACCTGACGATTTATGCTGATGATGTCGTAATGTTAACTGCTCCTAATATAAATACTCATATTACTGAAAACACAACAAATTCTCTATTAAATAACTTATGCAATTCGTTTTCGCAAAATAAACTCTCTTTAAGCTTAGAAAAACAAAATACATGGTATTTCATGCCAGACAAAAGAGTATCGAACATTACAATTTAACTATAAACAAAAAAGAATTATTGTGCTGTGATAGTACTAAATTTTTAGGAGTTATTTCTGATCATACGTTGATATGGAAAGAGCAATGTGACAGTATTGTGCAAAAATTACACCAAAAAGCTTTTGCTTTTAAACGCTTAAGGTCTCAGGTATCTGTGGATTGTTTAATTTCACTGTACTATGCTGAAATTCAGTTTAGATTACAGTATGGTATACTCTTATGGGGAAACTCGGCAAGTGCGCATCAAGTATTTTTAGCGCAAAAGTCTGTGATTAGAAGTGTTGCTGGAGCTCATTTTTATGATTCCTGTCGACCAATTTTTGAAAAATATAAAATCCTTCCCTCTTTCATGTTTATACATTTTTGAATCGTCATGTTACATATACCAATGAAAAGTAAATATTCCGACCAATGCGAAAATTCATGATTATGACCCTAGAATAAAAGATCAACAGCACTTACCTTCTAGCTCAATGAATATTATAAGTCAAGGCACATATAACTTAGGAATAAAAATACTTAATCATTTACCCAACGAAATTAGATGTCATGATAGTTATAAAAGTTTTCGAAAGTCACTAAAAGCATTTTTGTTACAACATTTCTTTTACTCGGTGGCTGAATATTTCGGAGAGTAATACGATCTTCTTTTGCTTTCTTTTTTCTGTTTATAAATTCCTTTTTTTGTTTTTGTATCTTATTATTAAGATTATTCATTTATTGTTCTATAATTTTTTGTGTTTTAGTTTGGTGGTGGCTTCATTAATTGTGTTTCCTGACTTATTATATACACAATTGTGTCTTTAATCAATAAATATTATTATTATATTATTATTATAATATATTCTGTTACTGGAGTGAAATAGGAGAAACGCCAACTATGTGACAGTCTCTGTAATATCTAATATAGCAAAAATTATTTTTACTTTATATGGCATTGCAATTCATTATTGCTGTTCCTTTTTCTTCTTTATACTTTATACTTTTTATAACTCTAACTGTTGTTAGAATGAATAATATAATGGTCCATGTGTATATAAAATAAATATATCGTGAATTTTGTATCAATGACGACATAAATTCTAAACGCTTACCATTTTATTGGTAAATGTTAATGTGATAGCTCTTAAAAATATGCTCGCCTCAAATCCTATGAAGTTTAATTTTATTGATAAAAATGATAACTGTTAGCAACGCTTTTTTTTTTATTCAACATGTAGGTCAAGAAATGTACGTTACCCTGTTCTTGTTAACTAAAAATATGAATAGTGAAATTGAAAATTTGGCATGGCAATTGTATTGTAATGGCGCATTCATTTTGTTTCATTTGGCATTTACGTTTTTGTATTCAACATAATATATACTAGAAATGTATAACTTTGAAGTGATATTTACTAGATGGTAGCAGTTAATATTAGCCTTTATCGTAAACATTACGTGACCATCCCCTATTAAATCTACTTTCAAGTTGTAAATGTTACTACAAGGTAATTAAATTCACTGAAGAAATTTAATGGAACTTGAAAGTAACTGAATTCACCTTGAAGTGCGTGTGTTGTGTGAAACTTTTAGCTTCTTTAAAACCTCAAAGTTACATTAACTAGTGATTGACTTATAGTGCAACATGTTCAAATTCAATTCAAATTTCTTTCTTAAGACGGCACTCATCTTATAGAGATCAAAGATGAGATAGAGACCTATTAAAGTAATTTATTTGGTGGCCACGACGTAACTGCAACTACAGATATGACGTCTAAGTAGATATTCCTTCAAAGTTGGTAATTGTAGTAAAAATTACGTAACATTCACTATAATGAAGTAGTTGTGTCTATAGCCATGGTAATCATAACCAAATGTGATATTTGGGTTATAAAAGGTTCATATTCTTATAACGAAGTATTCCCTCTGGATGTAACACTTCTAATGTCTGTCACTGCGTATATATTAATATGCACCTACATGTACTTACATACGTACATTTGCTACACACATCACAAATTCAAATTCATCATGTTTACATATACAAATGTAAACCTTGTTAAACTTACTATAAATCATAACACCTTGAAATTGTTATTTGAAATAAATTTTCTGTGTTAAATTAAAAGAATACTAATTCAGCGTTGAGATGTAATTGCTTAATTGGAAACTATATGCTGTTTTAACTCAAAACAATTATTATAATCATGTGAATAATATCGAAATGCTTTGTAGGATTTGACATTTAATAAATACCTATCTGTTTGATTCAACTTATTTCGTACGAATATGTTAGGAAAAACAAATTATTTTTCGCTCTAAATAAATGCATATGACAAAATGTATTTTTTTTTGCAGCAAGGAGGAAAGTGTCCACTTTACCTCCCTAGGGCGGTATTTTGGAATGAACAGCGCCTTGATCAATTGTTGAATTTGATGATTGTTAAGATCACTGCACTGAACATCCGCGATTCGCCAACCACGGTTTGTAAGGCCGTATAGGTCTAATTAATTCTTGATCGGCGACAGTTTGTAGATTAAAACCAGAAGTTATGGTAAATAACTATATATATTAACACTTAAAAAGAGACACTCAAAACGGTACACAAATATCTTGGTTTGATTTGGAGATGGTACAGTTGTTGTTATCGGTTATTTGAATGCTCTGATACTGAATTAGTTACAAGTTTGCTGGATATTTATATGCCTCAGGTAATGCATTAGGTAATGTAAAAATATGGGAATTCCGTAATTGTAACCGTCCTAAACTAATATTAAATTAAAAGTTCTAGTAGTAACGATAAAGATTATACCCTAGGCCACACACTGAATGAGTAATGAACAATAGATGCTTCCAAGATAAGCATAAGTTTACATAAATGTGGAAAAACCTTAGGATTAAGAATTGAGAATTAATGTATACAATAAATCATAAAATAAGGGTTTAATAGAAAAGTACAAGGGCTTACTAATAAACGACGACTATTAAACGAATTATAAATAGTAGTTGGTCAACACAGGATTATTGAAATGTATAATAATAATAAATAAAAAATACACCTATATCAGTATTATACATATACATATATCAAAACAAGTATATACAGGGTATTCCACGTAACTGGTTCATTAAAAGTTTATGGTGTTCTATTATTTACTTATATTTGAGATTTTGGCACCATTATCTGTTCGATTGGAACTATAAATGCAAAATACCTTAACCAAAATATCACTTCCGATTGACCGGAAATGGATGTCAACTTTGTTATTTTAAATAGAATGATCTAATTTTTTATTCATTTTTGGATTCTACAACTATAAATACGTCAGTTTTCATTAGCTATTCCTATAGCTACATATTGCCGTTTTTGAGTTATTTAAGTTTCTCTTTTTTTTAGTCATAATCATTGCATCATTGAGAAATTAATATCTCGGTTAATACTGCAAGTAGACACTTCAAATTTGCTATGTTATGAATGTAGATATTACTCTAAGAAGCGGTAAGCACACTTTACATTCTAACATACAGGCTGTTCAAAACTGAGGAACAAAGAGACATATTTTCAAATGCAGAAAACTCATTTTTTTTAAATGGAACACCCTGTATTTTAATTCGGAATTAGGAAGTAAATATCATCCCCTATCACTTTATATGAGCATTCCCTATACTATCTTTAATAGATTTTGAGATATGAGTGACTTTTTGTTAACAGACTAAGTAGCCCTGATCTTTAAATGTTTTGTAGCTGGCTCTGAAATGGATTCACGCCAAATTCATGTTATTATTTTTTGAATAACCATACCAAGAATGTCTGTTCGAATAGTCATTTCTATTAATATTTCGTTGTACAAAGTGTAATTACAGATGATATACATAAACACTTTTTGGTTAGTCAATGAATTGACATTGATCCCATTCAAGAGCCAGCTACAAACACGCAAAGGTAGGGCTACTTAGTCTGTTTAACAAAAAGTCGTTCATATTCTTAAAATCTATTAAGGAAGGTTATTAGGAGAAATGCTGATATAAAGTGATAGGGGCATGATATTTACTTTTTATTCCGAATTAAAATACAGGCTGTTTATTTAAAAAATCAAGAATACTTAGTCTGTTTAACAAAAAGTCGCTTATATCTCAAAATCATTAAGATAGGTATAGGGATGCTGATGAGTAAGTGATAGGGGTTATATTTACTTTCTAATTCGAATTAAAATACAGGGTGTTCCATTTAAAAAAAAATGAGTTTCTGCATTTGAAAATATTGTCTCTTTGTTCCTCAGTTTTTGAAACACCCTGTATGTTAGAATGTAAAGTTGTTCTTACCGTTTCTTAGAGTAATATCTACATTCATAACATAGCAAATTTGGAGTCTCTACTTGCAAATATTAACCGAGATATTACATTTTCAATGATGCAATGATTATGACTAAAAAAAAGAGAAACTTAAATAACTCAAAAACGGCAATATGTAGCTATAGGAATAGCTAATTGAAAACTGACCGTATTTATAGTTGTAGAATCCAAAAATGAATAAAAATTAGATCATTCTATTTAAAAATAACAAAGTTGACATCCATTTCCGGTCAACCGGGAAGTGATATTTTGGTTAACGATATTTGCATTTATAGTTCCAATCGAACAGATACTGGTGCCAAAATCTCAAATATAAGTTAAATAGAAGAACAACCATAAACTTTTAAATGAAACCAGTTACGTGGAATACCCTGTCTATATATGGACAATTACAGGAACAATAAATGTAAAGAACCACCACTACACAAACATACAAACTCAACTATTACATACGTACTCACGCCAATGAATAGAAGGCCTTCTCCCAGCAGAAAATTCCTTCAATTTTGTTTTGAATTTAATGATGTACCGAGAAATGCTTTAAAGTTAGTGGGCAATGCATTAAAGGCTTTGTATTGCTCTATCATCTGGGACCATTCCTCAAAAATTAGAAGAGTGCTTAGGAACGAGAGTAAGTCATTACAAAGATCGCAGTCGCAATTGTTTATAAAAGTACTTATTACGGATAAATATTTCATCGTTTAACTGTCAAAAATCATTATTAATTCATAGATATAGAGGCGTAGGTTAAAATTGAAATTTAAATTCACGGAACAGACTCCTGCATGGGGTATTATGTGGAACACCACGCATCATGCCAAACTACAACGCTTCTGCAAAATTAAAATGCTGTTAAAATGAGTAGATTGAACCCCAGAAATCACAGCATAACGCAAACGTGACTCTACCTGAGCGGAAATAAAAACTTTTTAAACGAAATCATGGTAACGCATTTTTTTAAAATATTCATTCCATATAGGCGCAGAGTTAACTCTTACGAAGTTCGGAACAATGCACGTTCCATTTTAAATTTTTAATATACTATTAATCCCAAAAAACTTTGTGGACTTCGACTTTTGGGATATTGATCCGCTGTTTAATTTACGTAGAGACTAGTAGTTGTTTACAGGTTTTAGAAAAATTGACTTAGCCCAGTTTTTTTTACCGTTAGAGTATCAATGGTTACTTGCACACCATATTGACATGTTAACTATTATATCGTTTAATTCGAGAGCACACGCCAAACTGAAGTAGAGGACACACGCAAGTTGTGTCATCCGCTAGAGAGACGTAACAAATTTCCTAGGGATGCCGGCAAATCATTAAAAATAGCAAAACAAGTGGCCCAAGTATGAGTCTGCGGAACACCACACAATCTTGACGGGCTCGAATTATGATTTTTGTGGTGAGTCCATATTCCAACTATAGCATTACTATATCTGTTGGAAAGATATGATTTGAACAATCTAGGGCGACACCCGGAATACCATAGCACTCCATTTTCCTCAATTAAGATTTGATCTAAAACCTTATTAAAATGTGGAATTTTAATTACTATACAAATGCCCTCAGAGTAAGCACGATAATGTAAATAAGTGGCACAAATAATAAGTAGATTAAGGATTTGGAATTTCCATTGTCCTTAATTTCTAATAGTTAAATTGCTTATTGTAATAATTAACTGTCGGGTACTGTTTGGATTTGCACAACAGGCGGAAAGTTCTACTTGCTTCTCTGGAGGAAAAGTAAGCTGACATGATGAAACTGTACACGTTTAATGTACCTATGTACATATTGATGATACATAGTACATTCAACCATCCGAGGCCATTTATGAGATAATTGCTAAATTATAGGATTAAATTTCAATTTACCATTATTAACACCTAAACAGACGCTAACTTGACAGTTCTCAAAAATATTTGAAGGTTACCTATATCTTCAGTACCACAGGTATGTCTTTATTATTTAGACATTTAGTTTTGGACTGCTGGAAAAAAATAGTATTTACCACGTGAGGAAAGCGGATTCAGGTCTTCCGGCGTTTGCAATATTTCTCGCGCAATAGCGCACTTTCCTCCCTTGGTTTGGAAATATACTATTGTTCCTTTAAGATATCTTTTTTGAGGTATATTCTATTTGACTCACAGTATTCACTAAATTGAAACCAATCATCAAAGAGACGCGAACGTCGAAACTATGAACCGATTCATTCTTCTTTCTCGTCTAATTATAAATATCATCACGCGACAATTATTAAATACTTCATTAGAAGTACTCTCTTTTTTTTTAGTGTTTACGGTCTCCTTTTACTAAATCCCGAACAACTTTACGCTCAAATCTCCTTTATAATAAGGCGCATAAACACTCGCCCAATAAAAAGAAATACACCGACACCGCATTATCTGACCCCATCACATTTTATATCGAAAATTCTTGCGATAGTGTGCACGGAATTAAAAATACTCGTCAAAAACAAGCGACTAGTTCTTGTTAGTAGCGAATTTGCGCGCAGATGTTCCGTTTCAATAGTAAGCAATTAAATTGTGTGTGCGATTACTGTTGTATTAAAGTAAACTCGTTGTAGCTCCTATAAAAGACGTTAAGTTTAAATAAATTGAAATAATTTTTTTTTGAATCTGTTTTTTCGCGTGTGTCGTTTACTTAGGCGATGTCACTTATGTTTTGATATATCAGCACTGTTCATTCTTTTCTAGGGAGTCAAAATACCATGCTGAACGTCGCAATAGTTTGCTTATTGAGCTGGATATCGCCTACACTCAGCGATCGGGAGCATAAGGTAAGTGTTTGCATTACGAAACCCTGTAGGAATTTTGAAAATTCTTACGAGAAACATCAAAAACTTCCAGGAGACCTTCATACGTTATTTATATCTAATCAAAATGGAATACCACTTTTATCACTCTTTTTTTTAATACTTTATCTTACAATATGCAAAACAAAAACATTCCAACTTATTCTTGCTTATCTCCAAAACAACATGTCTCATATAGGTACAAGATCTCCATACGTCCTTAAAAATTCATACCAGCTTTATTGCGAATTTCTTTAGAAACAGTAAATCATCACAATGTAGCAGCTTTTATTGCTGTTCGATCACAGAGGATTCAAATGCATTACCAAAGAATGTTAATATCGCTACACAGTGCGAAAAACGTGATCGAAAATCGACTTTTAAACTTTTTAGTACAACGTTTAAATTTTGGCATTTCAATGTCAAAACATTGTTTTGATTTAAGGCTTATTAGTTTTGAATCAAGTATTACATTTAAATGAAGGAGATGTCTTGCTAATTACCTGGATTGTAGGGGAAGATTAGTGGGCTTACAAATCTCAGATTATAGGATAATAACAATAATAGTATAAAGTATATTTGCAATAAAAAAAATACAAAAATTGTCAATATTAGAAATGTAAATATTGTCGACAAGACATATATATACAGGCTGATTTAAATTAAGTGCGCACCATTGCTATCTCTGTTATTATTGATTCTAGAAAGTATGTTAAATTAGCAAAGTATTAATGTTTTTAACGTGATTGATATGCAATATATGAAAAAACAATTGCGTGACGTATTTCCGAGAAATTTTGAAATTTATATTTTTTTAAATGAACACCTGTATATTGTTTTAAAAAATGGAAGATATTTTAATTTGTGGTGCAAAAGTTTTAATACAATACTGTCTTAAAACTAATATAAAGAAATTATGGTGGTTTTAATTATGCCAGAAAGCATGATGTAAAAAATATATAGTAGGCTTCTTTCACTTTCAAGGGTGGGGCAAAAGTGGTGGGGACAATGCCATTTTTCATTTCCTCAGTTTCTGCGAAAAAGTGAGAATACTTTAATTATGTTTTAAGTTATGAAATAAATCTGTATTTCACATTAATCATAATAAAGAAATAGCAAAAGGATCTGTATTGAATACGGCGAAGAAGAAAAATTGGTTGAAGAGTGTCATTATGATCCTTACGTTTTGTATTATATGTGATGGTAAGAAAAATTGAAAATATTCACTCATTGGGAGAAACTTAAGAAAACGCATTTTGTAAAACAGTGGGCCATCCTATAAAAATTTATGATTTCATGTCCATCATAGAAGTGTAGCACTTTATTCGAAGATGGCGCTACAGAATTTTTAAAAAAATAATTTTGTTAATGTAGATTGAATCATTGCTGATAGCCTACGTTAACTGCATTTTCATTAATAACAATACGAAAATTTCTGTAAATAAAATGGAAAAAACTGAAAGATAAATTGTTACATTCCACTTATGTATTCCTGCGTTAGTCCAAATTATTTCCTTATAAAAATCACTCACAATTGAAAGGTAATTCGTATAAAATATTTATTTTTCCTCATAGCTACAATTGTACTGTACAAATAAAATAAAACTGCGTATATACAAATATTTATAGTAAAGAAAATAATAGTGTATTTAGTTATACATGTCAGAGGAATAATACAGAAAGTGCTAAATTCAAGAATAGGTACGTAATTACGGGCAAGCAAGTAAATCGAGTTATTTAATGATCATCAATAATCGAATGATGCCTTGTCCATCATTCAATTATATCCACCACTACCTTTTTATCAGTTTATCTCCTCTGTCTATGTGTTCCATCTCCTCCAGCAATAATTCCTAATATTTTATTTACACCCTTACGACAACCATGTCCTCTCCAAGTACAAATTGAATTTAAAAAATTTTTTGCAATTGTCATTTGCACATATTCCTCGCGATATAAATTATTGTATTTTCTCCAGAGGAAATATCCTAGATAAAATTGGGAAAATATGAGATAAGCTCAGCCTTTTTGAGAACCGTAGTATTGGCTATATGGATCTTGAATGACTGCAGATTTACGTGGAATATATTTTTTTTTTTTGCAGACTACATTTTCTTATTTCTTAAGATGCCATTTTTAGGTTATGTCACTGCACAAAACACGTCGATATTACGAAAAGATTGACCTTTTCTAGCAATAATAGCTATAATAATAAATGTTGCAACTAACTTATTTTGTTGAAATAGTTAACACCTTTCCATGTATTATTTTTGACAAAAATGTATGCGTTTGTACTCGTAATAAGTGCCTTTTAGATTAGACTTACACAACAGTGCGATCCTCAGAGCGGCTGCGCTCACTTCAAGTTTTTCCTAGAATTATTTCATTTTGGTAACAGAGATAATATAACCAACATGGACATTTGCCACGTATTCTCATCAACCTGTTGATTCTCATCGATATATCCCACAACAGCGCTTTTTCTATAAAACAAATAAATAATCTAGTAAATAGGCAAGCACAGATAAGTCTCGAGCACTCTCAATTCTCCCTACAAAAAAAAAAAAATTACTCTGATTCCATTTCACGCTCATTTATGTTATGTTTATCTGTTTATTGGTTTATGTTCAAAAATGACATACGAACTTCATATGCCTTGCATTCATCGGCAATTCCCGGCGTCGCGCCGACACGAAAATTTCCTGCTTTTTAGGCGGTAAATACAAATTTATCAACTTTTTTTAATAAATTGAAATAAGTGTACCGATACAAAAAACAAAATACAAAAAAGAAAAAATAAAAACAAAGGTTTTTTTTTATTTCTATTGATTCAATAATAATAATAATAATAGTAATATTTCATGTAATAATTCCCTCTAAAACAAAACTTTTTTCCTCTAGCTACCCTCTAAAAAGGGAATTTCTCTCTCATATACACAAAATGACTAAAAATAGCACCCGACCTTGTGATTCACTCGACTTGACCACGTGATACATCCCATGTGTTTACATCACAAATATACGAATGTACTTATATATTATTTTTCGCCCAAACAATTTTGAAACAGGCTGCGCCATCTACATTTCAAAAACTTGTTAATTTCGCACCTATTTGACAGAAACGAAATTTTTTATGTTTGTACGCCCCCTTAAGTCAAAACAAATAGTATGTTGTTTGAAACTGTCAAAAACGCACCGATCTTAAATCTTTTACACGTTTAATTATTAAAAAAAGTTGGTTATTTCATTTTTGTGTTGTGTTCTTTACTTCTATTGTTATTATTACATTATTATCATTGGTAGCTTGAACAGTTTTCGTTATATTTAGTTCTAAGTATTAAATGATATCTCACCATGGTATTTTTTCATTTGGAGAAATTCGATATGCTTGGAACCATACATTGTATGCGGCAAAAATTCAATAAGGACTGTCGAATATTATGCACTACAGTATCCTTTACGACAGCAGCCAAATGGACGTTACTTTCGAAAACTGTACAGACAATTTCGGCAACACGATTGCTTATTTAAGAAGAAAAGAACAAAGAAAAATATCATTATCAACGGGGAGGTAGAAATCACAGTGTTAACATATTTTGAAAACCATCGTGAATTTTCCATTAGGGATGCTACTAAGGAATTGGGTTTAAGTTACGCGTCAGTTCAGAGAATTTTAAAAAAAAGCATAAGTGTATCCTATTTAAGTACCGAACCTCACAAACATTACAACCAGGAGATTCTAACAGGAGGTTGGCTTTCTGTGAATGGTTTATTAATTTTTGTGATGAAAATTTGAATGGAGCACAATGTATTTTATGGAGTGATGAAACAAATTTCTCCAATAGAGGAATATTTAATAAGAAGAATGTACACTACTGGTCGCAAGAAAATTTATTAATAATGCGTCCACATGCTGCACAAGTTCGATTTAGTTTTAATGTCTGGTGCGGATTAATTGATTCGACAGACGTTGGTCCAGTGACCTACAATGGTGCAATTGACAGGAGAGAGATATCTGGAATTTATTCGTACCGTTCTAGAAGATTTCCTTGATAACGTCAATTACCTGATGCGCCAAAATTTGTACTTTCAGCAGGACGGTGCTCCGGCACACAACTGCCGCATAGTTCACAACTATCTGGACATCATCGTTGCCGATAAGTGGATTGGTACAAATGGGCCGATTCGATGACCAGCACGCTCTCCTGACCTTTCACCTTTAGAGTTTTTTCTTTGGGGATATTTAAAAGATCAGATATACAGAACTCGCTACAACAACGTGAACGAATTGCAAAATATAGGTTAGGCGGTTTTCCGCCAATAGGATCGAAAGACAATCTTAAGAGCTACCCAGAGTGTACTCATGCGGGCACGAAAATGTATTGAGAATGAAGGTGATACCTTTGAGCAGTATTTTATAATTATGCATTTACTTTTTCTTTTCAATTAATTTCAAGACATTATTTTAAGATGTAATATGTTGAAATAAACATCAACCACAAAGACATATATCTGTTTTGTTAAAAGTTGATTCTTTATACTGCTTTACGTTTTACAAAATAAAAACGATCATAACTTCTTTATTATTCGTTTTAAGACAATATTGTATTGATACTTTTGCATCATAAATTAAAATATCTTTCATATTTTTAACAATATACAGGATGTTCAATTTAAAAAAAAATGTAATAAACATCAAAATTTCTTGGAAATGTGTCATTCAATTGCTTTTTCGTATATTGCATATTAATCAGCGTTAAAAAAAAACCCTAATACTTTGCTAATTTAACCTACTTTCTAGAATCAATAATAACAGAGATAGCAATGGTGCGCACTTAATCTGAATCAGCCTGTATATGTATATTAGCGTTGCGAACGAAGCTTCGCCGATCATTCACGGCAGATACTTCTGCAATCATGCACGGCTTCAAGCGGATATATTCTTCTTTACGTGAGTTGAATGAAGCGTTGTGCATGAAGCAAATTTCTCATATTGCGCTTCATGGGCGTGAATTGCAGTGTGAAAACGCGACGCAAAAGAGTGAAACAAGACTTATTCTCAATGACTAATATGCCATGTGCGCACCTCGCCACTTACCTAATATCTACACGAATGAGTTAGGCATCGTCACCTTACACTATACTTCACGCCGTGAAGGCAATTTTGAGAATAGGCTTCACTTCATTCGTTCGCTTCACATTGCAATTTTCACGCACAGCTATACATATGAATGAAAGCTACGTTCATCACAACACTAATGTATATGTACCTCAGAGACAAACTATGTTAGGTCCAAATTATGGCGAAATCGAGCTAAGTATGTTCAGTTAATATATATACAATGATCTTTCATTGCTATCTTTTTTGTTTTTCTGTCTTGTTTTATTAAAAAGTTAGACACGCATTTATAAATGTAAATGACAGGAGCACCGACGAGAATGTATAAAAACCACAAACAAATTTAAAAAAAAAATAAATAAAAAAATTATAAATATAAAAGTAGTTTCTACAAAAATGTTACATACAAGATTACACGCGGGAATCTGGTTAATTTCTTTATTTTAAGAGGGTGAGAGTTGTAATAAAGGCGCAACATTGGGGCTGGGCGTTCCAAACTGCTAACAAAAGCGCATGCGCCCATACTCATTCATTTCATTCATTCATTCATTTATTATCAACGTTAGGAGATAGGGCACTTGATGTCCGGGCAGTTGAGTAAGGTGCTCATTGTACCATCCGTATTGATTCTCTTATTTCCACTCGAGCAGTTAGTGTTCTCTATAAGCCCAGTATCTTACCATTGGAAACTTGAGGACTTCGAGGGCTCCAATAAATCTCTCCCGAGCACTTCTGCCTAATACTTCAGTTCCTCACATGTACAGATTACATGTAAACTCGTTTCTCCTGTATGTCGCATCTTCTACACCCAGGTTCGCTTACTCGCCTGTGTTATTTAGATGCTTTCAGGGGCAGTGTCCAGTTACAACCCAGTAAGGGTCTTAACTTCTTCTTACTGCGCCTGAGTAGGTTATCAGGGAAACTACCATCCCCATTCCCTATCAGCGTTTTGGTATGGAGTTGACTTTCAGTCGATCTCCATTTCTTTGTACTTTCTTTATCTAACCAGGTCCAGAGCTCCCTTCTTGCGGAATCCTTAGTGATCCCACATACGGGCTCTGGACCCATGAAGTGTCGCTTAGAGCCCTCCTTGGCTAGTTCATCGGCTATTACGTTGCCCTTTATATCATCATGTCCCGGCACCCAAATCAAGACACCGTGTTGCTCGTGCCAGTGTATTGAGGGATAGTTTGCAGTCTCTAACTAGTTTTGACCTAGTTACTGGGTTCGAGACTGCCTTAATGACAGCCTGGCTGTCAATCGTTATATTAATTTTCCTCCTCATGTAACCCCCTTTCGCAATCATTTCTGCAAGGGCGGATACCTCTGCCTGGAAGACCGTTGTATGTTTCCCCAGGCTTATGGATATCCTTTAATTAGAACTGGGCCCACAAATACCGGCTCCTGTGCCTTGGCTGGATTTGGATCCGTCGTGAACCAGATATCATTAGCAGCGATCTCACTGCGTGCCTGGTTCTGTTCGGTATGGAGATTTTCACCTTTTAGTGAAGATATTTCGGGTGCCATGCTGTCCGAGGGCATTTGCAGCAATAGCCCGTCCAGCATCGTGCCCGTAGTATAAGTGTGCCCTCCCACCCTAAAGTTGGGATGCCACAGGTTGTTGGCTTTCAGTCTAAGGACCGCATTCATTGCCTCCGCTCTCACATAAAGGCACCATACTCATCTCTTACCAGCTTGCAACTTGTATAAGAAATCTATATAAAATGTTAGACGATGAGTTAATATAATATTATTTTAATATAAATAATAGAAACGCAAAATGTTAATAATCATGAAAGAAAAACGTAATTATTTCTTTACTGTATACATTTCCTTTAAAATCCAAATACTTTAATTTACACTATACCGTTAATGATTTTACTAGCTACTTCATATGTGGCTTAGAATCAATTTACAATATTATCTCATGTATGTACCATCTTTAAGAAATTATTGAAGCTCCACCAATCTTCAATTAAATTATTTATGCAACCGAAATTATAAGTACTGCGTACCAAGCAAATGCGGAATTCAGAATTGTTTGCAAATCATTTTTAGTTATTATTTTTGCTTCGATCGCATTAATAATCGAAGATTTGTGGAGCTTAAATTCGCATTTAATTTGCTAAAGATGATACATAATACTTATTATTAAGAAAAAAAAACAGTAATTATAGTAATAGTTTATTTTGTAGAGGACAAACACAGTGATTACCTAATATTAATATAATGTAATGTTTAAGCTACCAGAAATAACAGCAAAGAACAAGTAAATACC
Organism: Protaetia brevitarsis; assembly: GCA_004143645.1. Classification (NCBI taxonomy): domain Eukaryota; kingdom Metazoa; phylum Arthropoda; class Insecta; order Coleoptera; family Scarabaeidae; genus Protaetia; species Protaetia brevitarsis. The sequence continues at coordinate 1,067,614 of RXPK01000089.1, read as the reverse complement.
GAATAACCTGAACAGACGTTCCAAACAATAAGCTTTAAAGGATAACTTTGCTTTTTATTACAATGTATTAAACAAAGCACCGACAAGTTGTATAAGGATCCATTCAATCAGTAGGAGTACCTAACTGTTACCCTCCTCTGCTAAAGTTCATTTAAGTAGTGGGGTTGAAGCACCAAGATAACAAGGTGTGATGTTATATTTCGATAACTCCATTATTCTATTGAAAACGTATTTTCCTATTTTCAATCACCTTCTGGCTAAAACCTTGCATTATTTAAACTACGTGCCAAAAAAAAAAAACAAAACCTTAAAGGAGCTATCACAAAGCTGAAATTTTGGCTAGTTTCAAGTAGTAAATCATAACTACCAGTTTTCAGTAGTGAAATCATAACAATGGAAAAAAATGCCAAGAATCAGCAAAAATTATCAAAAATGTCACATCCACACGATTGCTATACATACAATTAATGCTGCAAGGCAGGCATTGAATGAGATGATCAGTGCCATCTTGTGGGATCTATCCCAAGGTTGCAGTAGATGGACGACGAAATCCGCTGCAAGGTGTTTGCTGCTAGTGGTAAAGAGTAGGCCAGGGAGACTTTCTACTTCCTCTTCATGTATAAAGTACTGATAGATGATTATCAGCGATTTTTTACATGCAGCCAATTGTTTCGTTAAGATTTCAGCGTTGTGACTAACCTCCTTCGAGGTGTTGTAATTTTTTTGGCACGTAGTTTACTTTTAACTTAACACAGATTATTTCAAATTTAGGTCCACAACATCGTATTATATCCAGAAAGGCATTCGTGGTGCCAGACGACACCCATAAAGCAAATCGTAGCTTTACCCGGCTACGAGTCAATGACAATTGATAACAACGTGTGTGTTGGAGCCTGCTACAGCTACAGCATACCCAAGACGCAGCCCGCAGAACCTGGAGAACTTATAGGGCCGTACTGCGATAGTTGCCAACCCATAGACACAAGATGTTATCACGTAAGCTTGCATAGGGTTAGTTTTAAGTATGGAGACAGCGATTTATCGTCGTTACTATTCATTTTATAGGAAATTATGTTCAATATAGAAGTTTTAAAAACTTTTGTCTACATTTTGAGAATGCTTTATTTTTCAATTGTTTTCAGAAGATGCTTTTTCACTTACAAGGTAAAATCCCGAACCCAAAAACTTATCTTACATAGGTGTATCTTATCACATATAGGTGTATACCACGCATTTTTTTCTGCGGAAAAACGCTTTAGCTGATGAAATAAATTTTTAGAAATTCGGAAGTTTCCATTCCTTGCTAACGATAAGCGATAAAGAAAAAGTTTTAAGACAAAAATTGTTTGCTTGAATAGGTTTTATTAAGCAGACAAGAAGAAAAGGTATAAACATTTTTAAATATTTTTTTTGACAGGTAATAATGTAAACATCTTTGGAAATTAGTAACTACGTTATAAATAGCATTATACTATCTATTTTATTATACGTTAAAATAAACTTACCAATATTTTTTTAGTCGTATTTTCTCCGCACTTTTCCAATACGTAACAGCATTGTTTTGATATGTTAAAGTTAGAATGCTTTCTGCTTCTAGTGCACTGAACGAAAAATATGCACAAATATAATAAAAAAGTACATTAATTCAATAACTATTTTATCAAAAATCGTCCAACGAACACTTTTATCATCACGATACAGAGTATGTGCGTTTATTATATTAATAAATATATAGGTTCAATCAGACAATTATATGGGTAATCGGTCTGTCTAAATAAAACCAAATAAATACCTCAATATTTCGTTTTAATTTAAAACATCATCAGGAGGCACTAAAAATATACAAATTAAAATGAAACAATATACAAAATCACAATAAGTAATTGCTTACAAGTTGTAGTATTAATGACAGCTGACAAAATGATAAATAGTTAAAACATTTAAATGCAAATCAGGGTTAGACATATTAATTTAAAAAAAAAAAAAAAATTGTTTACAGTTATACATATAAAATAAATAGAAAAAATGTTATTGATGTAAAATATTGCAATAAATACTACTTAATTGATTAGTATCAGTTTTAAAATTAATAGCATTACTACAATTTTTTATATTAACCATTTCCAAAAATAATCGTTTTTTACTTGAATTAGAACCTAATTACAAAAAACGATTATTTTTGGAAATGGTTAATATAAAAAATTAGTAATGCTATTAATTTTAAAACTGATACTAATCAATTAAGTAGTATTTATTGCAATATTTTACATCAATAACATTTTTTCTATTTATTTTATATGTATAACTGTAAACAATTTTTTTTTTTTTTTTTTTAATTAATATGTCTAGCCCTGATTTGCATTTAAATGTTTTAACTATTTATCATTTTGTCGCTGTCATTATACTACAACTTGTAAGCAATTACTTATTGTGATTTTGTATATTGTTTCATTTTAATTTGTATATTTTTAGTGCCTCCTGATGATGTTTTAATTAAAACGATATATTGAGGTATTTATTTGGTTTTATTTAGACAGACCGATTACCCATATAATTGTCTGATTGTTTACGAAGTCCGGTCGATATTCCTTTTATTCTATATAGGTTCATCTATAAAATAAAGAAAATTGTTGATATAATGAATTTATTATTCATTGGATTATGAATATAATAAACATAAATTATTGCTTTAAAAATCGGTATACATTAAAGTGATTAAAGAAGTTTTTGATACAATAAAGTAAGTTCATATTATACAGGACGATTCTAAATATATGCGACAAACTTTAAGAGGTGATTCCTGAGGTTATTTTGATCATAAAAGTTCATATGAGTATATGTCCAAAACGGTTTGGTTTTAAAGTTATTGAATGTTCAATAATAAATTACTAACTATGACTAACACGATATAATACCACAGTTGGTTCTTCAAAAACTATTGTGTTGAGAGGGAATTGTTTATTTGTCATTTCAATATTTGTCAATAGTTGTCAGAGTATTCATTCATTTTATTGCCAATTTCTGTGTTCTAAAATGAATTACACGAATGCTGAGATGTGTGATATGCATTCCGTTTACGGGCTTGCCAATGGAAATTCGTGTGCTGCTAGACGTCTTTATGAAGAACGATACCCGAACCGTATCATCCCGCATTATTCAATATTTGCCCGTCTTCACCAACGTCTTAGTGAAACGGGAAATTTTAAAAAACGGACGACTGATAACGGGCACCTATCTACAGTGAGAACTCCACAAGTTGAAGAAATGGTACTAAATGAAATTGAGGAACATCCTACCACAAGCACCAGAAAAATTGCGTTTGCTTTAAATATTAGTCAGGCCACAGTTTGGAGAATATTGAAAGATCAACTGTTCTATCCATATCATATTCAACGGGTGCAGGCACTTTTGCCGGCAGATTTTCCGCAAAGAGTGGCTTTTTGTCAATGGATGCAACACAAATTCGCACAAAATCCTGACTATTTGGCTCAAACATCCTTCACCGATGAGGCTATACTTTCTCTAGAAACGCGATTATTAATTTTCATAATAATCACATATGGGCCGAATAAAAAAACGCACGAACTAGTGAATGCCCGTCATCAACATCAATTCTCTGTCAATATGTGGGCCGGAATTGTTGGAGATCACTTGATAGGTTCACATTTTTTACCGATGCGGTTAAATGGCGAGGTATACCGCAATTTTCTTGAAGAGGAGCTACCACTACTGCTGGAAGAAGTTCCGTTGCAATTAAAATTACAAATGTATTTTATGTATGACGGCGCTCCAGCGCATTTTAGTTTAGTTGCTCGCGAGTTTTTGGACAATACGTATCCAGATCGGTGGATAGGACGGGGAGGCCCACAATCGTGGCCTCCTCGGTCTCCAGACTTCAATTCTTTGGACTTTTTTCTCTGGGGTCACCTTAAATCATTAGTTTATACGACTCCCATTGAAAATGTCGATGAACTGAGAAATCGTATTATCGCAGCTTTTCAAACAATTCGAAATACCCCTTGGTATTTTAGAACGGACTCGCCAGTCAGTACGACGGAGGATAGAAGCTTGTATTGCAGTTGGGGCGGTCATTTTCAACAGTTAGTATAAGTTAATTTTGTTTTACTAATTATTTTGTTAATTTATAATAAAAACATTAATTATGTTAACTTACTATTAAACATTGTACAACTTTAGAACTAAGCGATTTTGGACATATGTTCTTATGAACTTTTATGATCAAAATAACCTCAGGAATCAGCGCTTAAAGTTTGTCGCATATATTGAGAATCATTCTGTATATAAACTGGATTATCATATTGCTAACCGTGGTACATTGTATGAATTAACTTCTTTATTGCTTATATGAAATTTATACATTCCGTTAATTAATAATAGTTGTAGAAACTATGAATTAAATATTATACCTATTTATTACTAAAGTTTGCCAAATAATATAAACAGATTTCGAAAATATGCAGCTAGTGTAAAAGGTGCAAGTCTTTTACACTAACAGCACATTTTCGAAAGCCGGTTATACTATTTGGCAAACTTTAGTAATAATTAATTCGCTTAATAGTACAACCAACTTCAAAAAGTTGCAGCTACAATGCAATAAATAAATTTACTTACCAATACTATTTATTGATAAATTTTAATATTAATATACATTTTTTATTTACAAATCAAATTATTATGTTCATTCTGTCAACATTTCTTATGTCATTTAGTCTTTAGTTCGTACAAGCTTGCCACAAGCTATCCAATTCGCTGGATAATAAGTTATGAAATCTTAACGACCGTATTATAGCTTTTGTCCCGTCTTCAAAATCTGAAACACCAAATAGGTAATATAATAAGTAATATTTGAGAAAAGAGTGTACATATACATTTATACATACCAATTATTTGCAGTATTTATGTTTTGGAATTCTCCTTATCAGTTTTGCATATCCGTAAATTTATTACTTATAAATTTTCACTTTTTTTACCATGCGATAAAATTCTTAAAATATGTTAAGAGTTTTATGTTAATGGTACCTAGTTGAACCTATAGTAATCTTAAATTCCCGTCAGAAATCTATTAACTATCTGTTTTTCTAACCGTGATGACGTTCACGACGATAAATGATAATCGTTTTCTATAAAATACTAAAACACTATTTAGGTTATGCACATGTTTAAAATATCTAACTAATGTATCAAGCTTGGCAAAATTAGTGTTACACATAAAACAAAGCATATTACACCTACTTTAACGTTCATACACAAGCAAAATGTCAAATATTGGGTATCCACTTATTGCTCATTACATATAAAGCTAGGTTAGGTAATTTGAATATCTAATAATAATTACATATTTAACAAGTTTTGAAGTGGGGTTCAGAAATAAGAGAAAAAGGAAGCCTACTAAATACCTTAATTTTGCCTGTAATAACACTAAACACGCTACTTTTATGAATGCAAACAGATAAAGTAAAGAAGTACTGGCTGTTAGTGATGAGCGATATTTCACGAACTGTGATTCTTTCACAGTGATTGGAGAATCACGGATCACGACCGTGAGTGGAATATTCTGAAAGCAGTGATTCGTGATTCGTGATTCGTGATTCGTGATTCGTGATTGCGGTAACGATCAACGGCGAGGCGCGACTGCGTACAGCAAATGAATGATAACCCGGATAGCCGGAGCTATTGCGTCAGTATCTTAACCTGTTCACAATGAATCGTTGAGAAAAGCTGACTACCTTTTTTTTTTTTTTTTTAGATGACTTTTTTTGCAAGAACCACCCACGACCTTTTTTTTTTTCTTTTAGATATCACAGCCTCAGATATTCCGATTATTGAAATCTTCGGATGAAGGAAAGCTATATCATATCTAAAAAAAAAAAAAAGGTCGTTTTTTTTACAGCGCTAAGAAGAACTTCCGGCAAGTTTACGATACCAGAGGACCTGCAGGCCTGTAATAAGAAGTATACACGAAACACGATTTGATATCGATGAGTCAATACAGTGATCGCAATCACCGTTTATAATCACCGTGATTTGTAAATCACTTTCACGACTCACAACGTGATTTAAGAATCACAGTTTCGCTCATCACTACTGGCTGTACAACGTTAGGTTCAACAGGAATTATTGAGTATGGCAGCCGAAGTTTGAATTAATACTCAATTTTTTTTAATTCTAAGCTTTCGCAATTATTTTATTGCTTCCTCAGAGAATCAACGTTAGGAGTGACGTCGGAGATAAATAACACAAATTTATATTAAATTTATTTAATTATAGATTTAAAAATTAAATTTGCAAACAAGATGCGGGAGGAGGCCATGGCAGTGTGCACGCTGATTTTAATATATTGCATTCGATTGTTATGAGAATACTTTCATGATTGGTTCGTCTAAATATCACACATCGTAATGTTTTGATACATTTGTTTTTGTATAATTGCAACTTTTTTTTGAGGCACACTCGCCTCGTCAAATGTCGTATGTAGGCTACTATTCGTCAAAAAACTGGCAAAATTTCATTTCTGACCAAAGTTTATTATAAGTATTATATTTTAATTCACAGACCAGTGATTTTTCTTTTTGAATAAATCAATTCGCAAGTTAAATTAAAAAAAAAGGTATTTCCAAATATTTCTCAATTGTAATTACAAATATCTAGTTTCAATTATATAACACCTTTAGTTCATGAATATCTTCAGTATCTCTTGTGTTCGTAGCAGGTAAGTAGTAGTAACCAATAAACACAATATACACATTAACCACTTTATTCTTAAACAACAATTATAAACTGTTTTAAACCGCTTTGTACTCTCTTATATTTATGTATAACATACATGCAGTGTTCCCAACCATTAAGCATAGAATTTTCCACGAGAACTATCAAAATTTCCCTTTTTTTAAACAAAATTTCTACGAATGCCCAATACCATGATACAAATCATGATGCAAGAAGATAAGATATGCTCTTGCGCATCTAGGTGTGACGTATTTGAGGGCCAAACAGTACTACCAATCCAATAATTTAATAGGTATCACCAATAGAAAGAAAAGTAACTCCCATTTTTTTCTTTAAATATATCCAATTAAAATCAATAAAACTGTATTTTTACCATTTCTTTCAATCAAATTTGCATTGAAACAAAATGAATTGATTGCAAAACCATCTTGAAAAAAAAAATCATTGTAATTAGCACATTTTTTTCATTAAGAAATCCAGCCATAAAAATGTTAATGTTATTGCTTTGCTATAAATGATTCTGTAAATGTAAAGTATTTTTGCTTTCTTTAACTCTTACCTTCATACTTGTTGGTACTTATATGTACTGAAATTTCACTAATTGTAAGTGGTTCATATTTTTTAATGCCAAATGAAATATCTATTAGTTTGGTACAAACATTATAATGTAGACAGTGTTGGAATAAAAAAATACAGATAAAAAAGAAAGAATTAATCAATGATTGTAAGTGTATTATAGTGTTTTATTTTTATTTTTTTTACAAAATTATTTGTCAATTCTTTTTATAGATATGAGATAATGGTTTGTTTTCTTTGCCGTATTTAATTTATGTATAATTTTTAAAAAACTTCTTCGGAAGCAGCATTTATTTATTATTTTATATTACTTATACAAAAACGTTTCGATGCATTTACATCTTTTTCATTTTTTTATTTGGAAAACACTAAGTGTTTTAAACAAAAAAACTTAAAGTAAAAATATAAAAATAAAAAAAAATAGCTTGTATATTTGTACCTGGTAAATACGTCTTATTTTATGATATCACCTTTCTAAAAAAAAAATCAAATCGACTTCAAAACTTCCTACGAATCGGGAAATTTCCCACGAGTTGGCAACACTGCATACATGGTTTGCTAACTATAACAATGCATGCACACATATGCATGTGGGCATACGTATATTTCTATATAGCATTAGTTACAGTATCTCATAGGTGTTAGTGTCTCTATTTTAATAATTTAATAAATATTCACCATTTACACACTTATTCCATCTTTAATGATATTGCTGTAAACTTCTCCTAAACCCCTCACCACAAACTGCACTAAACTGGACGTACGTTTCGATAGCAAAGCTATCATCATCAGCAGAAACGTACGTCCAGTTTACTGCAGTTTGTGGTGAGGGGTTTAGGAGAAGTTTACAGCATTAACAGTACCACAGTTTGGAGTATTTTTGTTATATTTAATGATACTATGGGTCATTTTATGAATATTTTTAATTTTAAGACTTCGGATGGAGGTATAATGTAATTAACTGTTTTAATGATTATTTTTTCTTTTTCAATGAACTTTGATTCATTTTTTGCTTGAAAAAGGTTGTTTATAATAACCGAAACGTAGCTTATAATTTAAAAATATAGTCAATAAATGTTTATGGCTCATATTTCCCGTTTTGTAAAATATAATACCATTTTTAAGAGCGAAAAGAAATAAATGGGATATTAAATACAAAAAGCCAAGACGCTAGAATATTTCCGGACGTTCTATGTCAAACGGCTCCCACAAACAAACAAAAATTACACAAATTTACTTTTCGGCCAAAAGAAATTTGGAAATAAAAATTATTCTTAGGTTGTTCAGAATATATTTTATAATTTTTTTGCAGAAAAACTTTTCTAAAAATGAGATATGAAGCTGTAATCAATGATGCAGTCTTCGCAGGATTTTCATATTGAATATAATTTGCTAAAATGAAGGCTAACGATAGTAAATCACCTACCCCATTCCTCTGACTAATCCTGCATTCATCATTAAAGAATTGATTATCACGAATAAATCTCTTCAGGTAAACTTGAAAGCCGATGACAAGAATGAAGACGGTCCTAGGACAGTCCAGAAACGTGTCCAAATCATCACGAATTGCACTTGCTTATCGTGCGGCAAAGTTCAAACCACAGATTGTGATATAACTGACGAAAGTACCGCTGAACTACCCCCAAACCTATTCGCCATATTGTACGGAAATAACACGTTGTCGTCTTTCAATTCGTCTTACGACGATGTCAAGGAACTGTTAAATCTACCCAAAGATCGCACCGACGCAAGCCCAAATACGACTAATATGAAGGAGGAGCAGAGGGTGCAGTTAAAAATGAAAGTGATGCAGATGGTCAAACAAATAATCGAAACCAACGAGGCCAAACAGGAGAACGCTGTCCTTCAACAGCTCGTGGGTATTTTGGAGAATCCGAAAGCGGACGTGAGTTCGAAAAATCTCATAACCCTCTTCAATTCGATTAGCGGTGAGGTCAAGGACGTTGCTACGGTTAAGGAGATCATGTTGGGCATCAAACGAGATCAGGAATTACTTGAGAAACATAGAAACTTTGGTTTGGGTAATTATGTTGTTGATACGGACACGGTCAAAAAGAATTCCGACATTAATAGGGATTTGGAAAACACGGGAAAGACATATAACGTAAAAGGGTTTGGTTTGGAAAGCAGCCATACAGGTAAGAATTGTTTTATATTTATTCGCAGAACTGGCTACATACATTTTGATTTCAATGTAACTATAAAGATTGAAAGAGTGTAATGACTAGAGACCGGATTATATGCAAAGAAAAAATGGAATATATGCGCATATATGCATCGATTTTTGAGATAATATGCATAAACCTGGGGCATATATGCAAAAAATTGCGACAATATGCAAATCTTTTACATAAAATAAATAAGAGCAGATATTTAAACATTAACTTTATTGCACAAAATTTTTTCACAACATATTTCTAAAACAATTTATAATTAAATGTTTTTCAAAATTGTGTAAAAGAAAATTTTGTCTTCTGTCAGAATACATATGTTTCAAAATAGAAAAGCTTCTTTCAACATCCACAGATGTAATTGGTGCATTTTTTAACTTTGCAATGCATTCTAAAATAAACTAAAGTCGAAATCGTTTACTATTTCACCTTTCAAAATTTTCTTAACTTTCTTCAACTTCAAATACCCCGCATTTTTATTTATCACTTTTTTAAATTTATCATATATAGAATTACTTATTGTTCCCTTAACCTTCTTACATACACTGTTGAAAATTTTAACACTTTTTTGACTAATTTAATAGTCAGGACAGGTCCACACTTTTTTCGTGTTATTTTGTCGAGAACTATAGTAGTTTAAATTTGACGAGCAAAGATAGTCAAGTATTGTCTATTGCTGGGGGGTTATTTTGTCCAACTGACATGTGGAATTATAAAATACTTCTAGTCACATTTTATTTGATCTAGACTAGACAAATTTACTAGCTGTTAACTAACTGAACGCGGTCTATTGGGTGATTTAACACCATTTTCTAAACACGTCTTTTTAATATGGTTATTGCTTACCTGTTTCTGGATATTTTTTCAGGTATAAGTGGACAAATCGACAACTATTAACAGCCACAGTTTACAATGTATCTAGGTGTACAGTCCTTGTAGCTAATTTAATGCGGAATTTCATATGATTTAAACAACTCTTTTATTAGTGCTATAATATTCTCTCTTTAGGACGTTTTCTCAATTATAAATATCCAGAACCACCCATTCAAAAGTTTTGGTTTCGACTAAACGTGCCAATTTTGAAACAATTTTTTGAGAACCATTATTAAATTAAGTGAATGTTTTTGACTCAAATCTGAACTAATTACGTAAATAGATGTTCCCAATACATCTTTAAGATGTTGAAATTTTTTATGCACACTGGAATTAACGTTTAATAACACAAGGTAACACTTGCAGGTCAGTACATGTTTGGTGGTTTGTTTGTATATGTTAATACGCAGAAACAAACCTCGAAAACAGATACACGTGCAATGCAGGTGGTGCGTATAATGCAATACCGTATTAGATTAGGTGGGGTTCTATATTTCTATCCGAGGGAAAAATTTTGATTGGTCGATGCTTCTGAATGTCTAGAAAAATAGTAAATCCCATATCTGAACAAAGAATTGACACGAAATTCTAGTAATTTCTGTTCTATTAAACACACGTAGTCAACTCGTCTGGCAAAGTTTGTAAAAATCAACACTAAAATATTTGACTAGCCCAAAATTAACGCCAACACCGTAATATTTTCAACAGTGTAGCATATCAAATTCGTCTACTATTTCGACTGATTCCGAGAGCGACATCCCTTGCGTTTCTATTTTACGAATGGAACAAAAGGTTTTGTAGCAATTCTATTGATGTTACTATCTTTTTACAGTTTTCTAGAGCAATGCAGTCAGCAGTGATTTCAAGAATTACATTTTTTATTCCTTCAAAATTATCGGCGAAAAAAATTGCAGGCTCTAACCATGTACCCCACCTCGTAATAATCGGTTCAAGAGGCAACTTAACACCGGGAAGTCGCTCCTTATAAAATTGGATTCCTAAAGGTGCTTTCAAAAATACTTTTTCACATTGCTAATTAAATCATTAATCAAAGGGAATTGATTCCTAATGTCTTCGGCTACACGATTGACCCCTGAGCTAAACAAGTGATATGAATAATGTTACTATGCAGCGTCGGACAACATTAGCAACATTTTTTCACAAGGTATACTTCCAGGTAAAAAGAAATTTAATAAACCTTCTTGAACGAATTGGGCAATTGTCACATTATTTGTTTTTTGAAGTTCTTTACAACAAATTAAATATGATTTACTTACAATATCTTCATGAAGAATTCCTATTAACAAATGGACAATATAACGGCCACACTTATCCGTACTTTCATCTACCATGATATAAATAAAATTATTCCCTACCAATTGTTAAATTTCTGCTATTGTTTGCTGGTAACAAGATGTGACATAATTTTTTCGTAAGGTACTTTCGTCAGGTATATTATGTTTGCAATATTTCTGCAGAAATGATTTCAAATTAACTTTGTTTAATCTTGCTAATGGTATGTTAGACGAAATTAATGCGTTACACATATCCGCATTATATTCTTCTTGCTTTCACATGCGGATCGCTTTAGTTTTTCACATTTTCCAATATGTGATGGAGTTTTAGCGTGTTGATCAATGGGATATTTTCTCTCAGAAGACACCTACAACAACAATTGTCATTTTATATCAAAAGTTAAAGAATTTAAAAACAATTGTAAAGCTTTTAGTAAAATTAAACTTACCAGTTTACTGCAGGCTCGACAAAATATTTTGTCGTCATCCTTTACCAGTTCAGGATATGGCTTAATCCATAAAGACTATACTCATTATATGTACGCACAGTATTTAAAAACGTAACACAATTACATGCTGTTTCGTTCAACGATATTCAATGAATGAATAGTTTATTTGGGAATTAATAATAATAAAACGTATTTATCACATCCCTTCTGCTAGGCGAAATTAAACACGTGCAGTTCTTGGAAAAAAGTATTAGAGCAACCAATGTAAAAGATTTATCGTTCTGAGAATTGTCGGTTGTCGATCTACATTAGGAATTACTAGGAATTTTTACTAATAAAAAGGATAAGAAAAAGCTATGCAATATATGCAACTTTTGTAAAAATATGCATAGAAATGCCTAAATATGCAATATATGCAATCACTAATTAGCGCTAATTAACTTCAATTAGTGTAATACGTCTACATATAGGCTATAATTAAAGATATGCAAAAAATAAAATATATGCACTTTGCATATAATCCGGTCTCTAATATTAACAATATTACAGGCAAAAATTGGTTTTCTATTAATTGGTGACAAAATATAAAAGGTGATCCATTTGAAAAAACAAAATTATTCATTCGGAAACGCGATTTTCAATTGTGTCACTGATTACACGATTAAGAAGAAAACCCTACATCTTTGGTGCGCCAATAACTTTAAATGACCTATAGATTTTTACTATGAAACTAACTGGTTATTTCTATGCGACAACTACAGGTGTTTTTAACCACTGTGAATCACGTCGAAATATGTGTAGCCAGTATTTAGACCATTTTGCTGTAAGGATATCTTTTTTAAAGCTAGTTTTGTTGTTTCAACTAAAGGCCTAGGAGGCTATAATGGGAATCACATAGCCGTGGGTGTGCAAGAAACTCCCGCTGGTGGGAACAGCATCTCAGAGGAGATCCGCAGGACGCCGCATCATTTCGTGGGCGAAGTCCAAACGCTCGGCTCGGAAAACGGGCACCTCATCAAAGGACCGCACGGCTCCCTAATCTTGTTACCCAATCTCAAAGTCGAAAAGAAACTGCACATAGAATCTGATGACGTCAAACCAAATCAAGAGGGTGTCGTGGTAGAGTATAAAAACCATCCCATCGATAGTCATTTAGTACATGTTTAAATTAAATTTAGATTATTAAAATATCCTTACAATAGTATTACGAAAATTAATTTCCATTTTAAATACTGATTTTTCTCCTAATAGGATAGGCGCAAAATTCCAAATAAAGTACCTTTATTTTGTCTAGTATAACATATTATAAGGTAAGTTTATTGTGCTACGTGTGTCAAAAGGTGAGCACAATAAGGATTTCTGTTTGTCATTAACTTTTATAAGATTATAATAATGCAGAAAGTTTGAGCACGTTTTAAAATCAACATGAAATCTATTAAAATAATTTATCTTTTCTACAGTATGTAGTAGCCTAGTTCTTCAAAAATGAAAATTGACATATTTAATAAAAGAACCTCCAGTTCGTTTCTTTCACTAATATATCAAAAAGTATAAAGTTTTAGATCTATAGGTGAAATGGAATAAGTGCTGCATTGATCCTAGGGTTTATAAGAGCAATTTTTTTTTTTTATTTTTTCTTTAATTGGAATTCACAAATGAGGTAAACTAATACTATTGGGCATGTACAAGCAACTTTTTTATATAATTTATACGAAAATATGTCATCGAGTTTATTTGTTTTTAATTTATTGACTGCATTTCAGTATGAACTCAATGATCTTCCGATTACACCAAAAGTAAACAAATATTTACAGCTGTTTGTTACCTTTAAATGGTAATTGGGGTGATTTTGAAATGAAAAACTAAACTATTAATTAATAAATAATTTTAAAATCAAAATATGTCTTGAAACTATTAATGAGAACATTGATATATTAAGTACAGTTCAAGAATTAAGTTTTATTTAATTTCTTTTTCTCTTGGTTTTTAGGTCGTCAATATTAAAAACATGAATGAGTACGACGTTTCACTTTATTGCAAAGCTTTTTCAAGTATATAAATAAATGTAAAAGTATAAATTATACATACAATATTTTTGTTTAATAAATGACAAATTGTTTTGTTTACTATGATTTTGAATATATTATTATGTTTTATTTAAAGATTGCGTTTTAAAATAGGGTGTTTTGATTATTTATTTTTGAATTTTCTAATTAAATAGTTCTTTAAAAATATTGTATTTAGTTATAAAATTAAATTATATAATTTTGTGAAATATTGTATATCGGTTTTATCATTGACTGCATTTTTATGTTTATAAATTTGAATTATTTCAAGTATATTACGTGTTTTTAAATTTTGTTTAAAATTGTTACGTTGTTGAAATCAAAGGTATGATTTTGAGTTATTTCATGTTTTTTTAAAGCTGTAAGATTTTTATTATATTTGTGCCCTTTTATTCTATTTTCCAAATATTGCATGGTTTCACCTATATATACACCATTACAATTTTGACAGTCTATTTATAAAACTATGTGTGATGTTTTACTTTTTTCAATTTTTGATTTTAATTTTGAATAGATTTGGTTTTGTAGTTTGTTTGTGTTTTGATAGGCAATTTTGTAATTATATGGTTGAAAATTTGATTTATTTTTTTCGGATAAATGTTTAACATAAGGAATTTTTATAAATTTTGTAATTGTTTGACTATTATTTATATTTTTGTTGATTTATTATAAAAAAAGAAAAATTCTTTGTTTGAATATTTTGTTTATAAGAGAATTTGGATAATTATTTTGTTCTAGAATATTTTTTCCTTTGTTAATAGTATCTGATCGAAAAACTGGACTTGTTAATTTTATTGCTCTGTCAGCTAAACTAATAATAACACTAACTTTTTGAGATAAAGGTTGTGAAGACTTGAAATTTAGATAACGTCTAGACCATGTTGGTTTAGTATACCATTTAGTTAGAATTTTGTTATCATTGTTGATTAGTTTGAGATCTAAAAAGGTAATGCTATTGTTTTCTTCGATTTCAATTGTAAATTTTAATCTTGGATGAAAGGAATTAAAATTTTCAAGTAAAACTGGTATATTTTTCTCTTCTAACGCGGTTATGCAATCATTTACATATCATTTGAAAAAAATTATTTCGAAATTTATTTTATTAAAAATTTTTCTTCTATATACTCTAAAACAATTTGTGCAATGATACTAGAAATTGGTGAACCCATTGCACATCCAAAAATTTGTTTATAAAATTTATTTTTGTATTGGAAATATGTTTATGTTAGTGTTAATTCTACTGCATTAATGAATTCTGTGATAGGTATATTTGTAAAATTTTCAATTAATTGCCATTTTTATGTATAATTTGTTTTGCTAGGTCTAATGGTGTATTTGTATATACTACATCTAAGGATATCATTTTGAAATTTGGTTTTAATTTAATGTTGTCTATAAATTCTTTGAATTGCCAGGACTCTTTTATATAGTGATCATTTTTCAGTTATTTCATGTTTTTTTAAAGCTGCAAGATGCTTTAAAAAAACATGAAATAACTCAAAATTATACCTTTGATTTCGACAAAAAGAACAAAATTTAAAAACCTGTAATATACTGGAAATAATTCAAATTTATAAACATAAAAATGCAGTCAATGATAAAACCGATATACAATATTTCACAAAATTATATAATTTAATTTTATAACTAAATACAATATTTTTAAAGAACTATTTAATTACAAAATGCAAAAACAAATAATTAAAACATCCTATTTTAAAACGCAACCTTTAAATAAAACATAATAATATATTCAAAATCATAGTAAACAAAACAATTTGTCATTTATTAAACAAAAACATTTTATTTATAATTTACACTTTTTACATTTATTTATATACTTGAAAAAGCTTTTTAATAATGCGAAACGTCGTACTCATTCATGTTTTTAATATTGACGACCTAAAAACCAAGAGGAAAAGAAATTAAATATTATATACATGGTCAAGAATTGAAGCTTTAAAATTTAGAATTAAGTTTGTGGACATTTCTCTAATTCGTAGGCAACTCGAATTACAGTTACAAAGGAGCTCCTTCATGCTCGCCTCATCTTAACGAGACTTAGAATTATTTTTAATTCAAAAACAAGTTTTTGCTACATCGGTTTATTACAGTCACTAGTAGTAGATAATTTTGTTTCATTATTTTTGACCGTATTCTCAGCGCACTGTAAAGTGAAATAAAAGTTCTACTCAATTAAAATGAATAAACTTTCTGTTTCTATGAGCCATGATGTGAAATGATGAAAGTAAATGTATGACGGTAGAATACATACATAAATAAATTTCAATTAAATCAATTCAATAAACTTCAACTAGGTTTCTCTTCTTTATTGCAACTAGGTTCTCTTTCTAAAGCAGTATTTTTAACTCTGCAATCAATATATTAATTGTTTAGAACTCTTGCTTAATTTACTGTTTTGATATATTTTAATCATAGACTTCCTGCTACAGGGAATATCCGCAACCTTTAAGATAAGATAATTTATTTGTCATAGGCCAATAAATTAACATCGTTACCAAACATTGAAATACGAATACATATACAATTAGTTAAAAATCAGTAAGAGTAAATTTTTTGGCTTTTTTTATTGAAACATTTAAGTCAACGATGATTCGACATTTACTGTCTTTTTAGAGATGTTTTCCCGAATACAGGTCATCAAATGTTCATAAATAAAATTATTAAACAAGTTTTACACAAATTATATAATGAAACTAAAATAACTAATAAAACAGAAATAAATGATAATATAAATTTTGTTCCAATTCCCTACGTTAAAATATATCGGAAAAAAATTAATTCTATATTAAAACCATTTAAAATTACTGTAATACACAAAAATAGCAATAATTTAAAAGGTTGTTTCACCAAACTCAAGTCAAAGACACAGTTTGACAAAAAAATGTTACTTAATTTATGCCATTTCATGTTGTGTTTGTGATGAGGTTTAACGAAACAATACCTAAAACAGGATACAAAATCATGAAAAATAAAATAATAACTTCTGCCGAATCTTTCTATTGTTTGTCCAGGCCAAAAGATAAGGCCATCCGGAAAGAGCTGATCTACTGCAGGCTCTCAACTGGAAATAAGTATGAGACTATTTCCTGTATGAGAAATCTAGATGGCTATAACCTACTGTGATTTCAATTTGAAGCTTATAAAATCTGATATGGTTACTGTTTTAGTTGCATTGTTTAAGAAAATTTTGCACTGTTTGCTGTATGTGTATTTACTTGCTGCTCACTAAAAATAAAGGAGACCATTGATTTTAAAGGTGACCAAACATGCATCACTATACAGGGTGTGACATTTATCTATGGATGGTCCATTATGGCTATCCACGTAACTAAAATATGTTTTAAAATAAAATTGTTTCAGGATCAATACTACATAATATCACAAATTATTTTTTCGTATACAGAGTGTTTAGCCTGCGCATTATACAACTTTGTTATTTTAAATAGAACGCCTATATATTATTGCATTTTTTAATTCCTTGATGCGAAATATATTAAAATATTATTTATAATATATATTCGACTTTCTAGAAAAAAAAATACATTTAAAAGGTTCATTTCAGAAACCAATACCGCCTTTACTTATAACAATTTTGCGATAATTCTGTAAAATAGTTGTGAAAATGTGTGAAAATTTATAGCCAACAAATAATTCTTTGTTATATTATACAGGGTGTTTCTGAAGTGAAAATAAAGCTAGGTATCTTAAACGAAACTTAGTTTTTTTTTCAAATAGAACACCCTATATATTTTTATGTCACAAGGTACAGAATTAAATTATCTTTCAATCACATATAACATTTCCTATAGCTAAAGTTAATACTTTATTATATACTAAGTTATTTTGGTTTTTTGAGATCATTTTAATATCTTTTATCAAAATTTTTTGACTAAACATCTGCATATTTTATTTAATTATTTTTATAACAATAAAAATTATGAAAGGGTACAAATCCTGCCTGTCACATCTTCTGGAATGGTAGGTACTTCCTGATAAACTTTGCTTTGACGTGCCCCATAGAAAGAAATCTATTGGGGTCAAATCAGGAGTCGTACTGGTCACGTAATAGTCCTGCCCTGCCTATTCATCTAATGCCATACATTTCATTTAAATTTGTCTTACTGCATCATAGTTGTGACTGGAGGCACCGTCGTGTTGGAATCACATAAGTCTCGTCTGTTTATAATGGCACATTTTCTAGCAGGCCTCCTAATTGGTTAACGAGAAGGGCCTATATGTCTAGCTGCTTAAGTGTGTTCGAAAAAATATATCATGACAACACAGGTATGTATCAATGATACCACCCCAAACATTAAGCGACCATCTGTTTTACCGAAGATTTTCATAAATAATATGAGGATTTGCATCTGTATAATAATAAAAAATTCTAAAATTCAATAATATGTAGGGCGTTCTCTTTAAAATAATGAAGTTGTATAACGCGTAAGCTAAACTGAACATCTTGTACATTTACATAAAAATAATTTTGTGATATAGAGTATTTAATCCTGAAATACTTTTATTTAAATCATATTTCAGTTAAGTGGATAAGTTTGCCATAATAGACCGTCCACAGATAAATGCCACAGCCTGTATAAAACCAACAGCATTAAATTGCGTACTTTTTGTCACACGTAGTATTGGTATGTATGTATATTACATTTTTAAAAATATACTTGTAAATAAATGTATATTCTACAATTATTAAACATATTGATGTGGTATTCTATAATTTTTGGGATAGAAAGAATATGAAATTTATATAAGCTCGACTCCCAAATGAGAAATATTTATAATTAATACCAAATGAATAATTAAAAATATACTTTCACCTATCTTCACATTATATTTATTGTATATTCTGCATACAGCTTTAATGAGACACTCTTACAACTTTAAAAGTACAAAAAATACCAGTTATGTCATTAAAAAAATTTAGCGCGAAATTTAAAATTTGTTCATATTTATTATTATTTTTATAACTTTTATAACTTTAGAAAAGTTCTATATTTTCCGTTCTCTTATGTGACCTGAAGTGTATATTTTATACTTGTTTAAATGGAATATAATTTTATTCTTATATTTATGAATATGTAATAATCTTTCCTTAACTTTTTCTCCTTTTTTATCTTTTTATTTTCTCGAAATGTTTTGGAAAATTCCAAAGGCTGTGTGTTGTTTGTTAGTCATATTGAATGGAGAGGAAAATTGTTATTGATTTTATTATTATTATTATATCTTTTTTTTAATCTATTTACTTTTTTTGTTATTTTATAGTTTTTATTATTGTATGATATATAAAATATAAAATTATATTATTATCCATGTCAAATATATCTGTAATAATATTATTTTTAATATATTATTTTTTTGTACTTATTAACAAATAAATAATAATGACAATATAAATATAATATTTAAAAATTAGGTTCGTGCTTCTTAATTCAAACCTTCCCAGCAACCATCACAGTAAGAAAATACAAATCCTACACACAACATACCTACATGATTTTCATTGTTGGATTAGAATACCAAAGAACATTGCATTAAACAATGCAAACTTAATTAATACTGTACATAATAAGTGTCTAAAGCTGAAAACAGAAGCAAAAAGTGAAAAAAAAACGACATTATAAATGATAAGTGAATGTGACAAAAACAAGTAGGAGTTACCTTGATTAACACAAAAAAAAATTGCGTAATGTCAGGAAACTACATAAGGGAAATCATTTGACGCCATTTCATTCTAATTCCGTTTTATTACAAAGGTTGCAGAATACACACTTTTTGCATACGGATTAAAAAAAAACTTTTTGATACAGATTGCCTTAAAGCAAATAAAATGAGTGGCCACAAGACCCATCTTCCCCATTCAAATTTTAAGGGTGAAGACTGCTCCACCCCCAAGAATGATTTTAAATTGTCAGGGCCATCATTTAAAAGTGCTTCTCGATATGATAATTTACATGTTTCGAAATAAAAAACAACAACGCTATAAGCCTTTTTCTTCATTATCTGCTACTTCTAAAGATTTCGGCACTTCAAAAACATTTGTCCATAGAATTTTCAAATACAATACTATCTATTTCCAGAAAATTTAGTGCAACATTCTAAACATTAAACATCTAAAAAAGGCAACAGTTAAAACAATAATATCTACTGATAACTAGAGACCGGATTATATACAAAGAAAAACTGGAATATATGTGCATATATATGCATCGATTTTTGAGAAAATATGCATAAACCTGGGGCATATATGCAAAAAAATTGCGACAATATGCAAAATTTTTACATAAAATACATAAGAGCAGAAATTTAAACATTAACTTTATTGCACAAAATTTTTTCACAACATATTTCTAAAACAATTTATAATTAAATATTTTCAAAATTGTGTTAAAAGAAGTTTTGTCATCTATCAGAATACATATGTTTCGAAACAGAAAAGCTTCTTTCAACATCTACAGATGTAATTGGTGCATTTTTTAACTTTGCAATACATTCAACTAAAATTAAAGTCGAAATCGTTTACTGTTTTCACCTTCAAAATTTTATTTATTCAATTCAAATACCCCGCATTTTTATTTATCACTTTTTTAAAATTATCGTATATAGAATTACCTATTGTGCCCTTCACCTTCTTACATAGCATATCAAATTCGGCTACTATTTCGACTGATTGCGAGAGCGACATCCTTTGCGCTTCTAGTTTACGAATGGAACTTAAACAAAGCTATAATTTGACTTAATATACAAAAGATTTTGTAGCAATTCTGTTGATGTTACTATCTTTTTACAGTTTTCTAGAGCAATGCAGTCATTCAGCAGTGATTTTAAGAATTACATTTTTATTCCTTCAAAATTATCGGCAGCATCTAACCATGTACCCCATCTCGTAATAATCGGTTCAGGAGGCAACTTAACATCGGGAAGTCGCTCCTTATAAAATTGGATTTGTAAAGGTGCTTTTAAAAATACTTTTTTTTGACATTGTTAATTAAATCATTAATTAAAGGGAATTGATTTCTAATATCTTCGGCTACATGATTGAAGCCACGAGCAAAACAAGTGGTATGAATAACGTTACTATAAAAAAAATTAAAATTTTGCGTGGCTTTTATCATGTATAGTGCAGCGTCGGACAACATTAGTAAAATTTTTTCACAAGGTATACTTCCAGTAAAAAGAAATTGATAACCATCTTGAACGAATTGGGCAATTGTCACATTATTTGTTTTTTGAAGTTCTTTACAATAAATTAAATATGATTTACCTACAATATCTTCATGAAGAATTCCTGTTAACAAATGGGCAATATAACGGCCACACTTATCCGTACTTTCATCTACCATGATATAAATAACATTATTCCCTACCAATTGTTGAATTTCTGCTATTGTTTGCTGGTAACAAGATGTGACATAATTAGGTACTTTCGTCAGGTATATTATGTTTGCAATATTTTTTTGCAGAAGTAATTTCAAATTAACATTGTTTAATCTTGCTAATGGTATGTTAGACGAAATTAATGCGTTACACAGATCCGTATTATATTCTTCTTGCTCTGAGTTTCGTGAAGTTGATGCTACACATTGACTGCACACATGCGGATCGCTTTAGTCTTTCACGTTTCCAATATGTGATGGAGTTTTAGCGTGTTGATCAATCAGGTATTTTCTCTCAGAAGACACCTACAACAACAATTGTCATTTTATATCAAAAGTTAAAGAATTTAAAAACAATTGTAAAGCTTTTAGTAAAATTAAACTTACCAGTTTACTGCAGGCTCGACAAAATATTTTGTCGGCGTCCTTACCAGTTCAGATATGGCTTAATCCATAAAGAAATTTTGTTCGCTATACTCATTGTATGTACGCACAGTATTTAAAAACGTTACACAATTACCTGCTGTTTCGCTCAAAGATATTCAATGAATTAATAGTTTATTTGGGAATTAATAATAATAAAACGTATTTACCACATCCCTTCTGCTAGGCGAAATTAAGCACGTGCAGTTCTTGGAAAAAAGTATTAAAGAAACCCATGTAAAGATTTATCGTTCTAGAATTGTCGGTTGTCGATCTACATTAGGAATTACGAGAAATTTTACTAATAGAAAGGATAGAAAAAGCTTAAATATGCAATATATGCAACTTTGTAAAATATGCATAGAAATGCCTAAATATGTAATACATCTACATATAGACTATAATTAAAGATATGCAAAAAATAAAATATATGCACTTTGCATATAATCCGATCTCTAGTAATGAACATTCTGTTAAAGTTTGTACTGCATGTAACAATTAGAAAATACTTTTAAACAATATGTTTGTCAATAAAAACTGTTTGTATTTTAGGTCAGGTAATAAATTAAGTAACTATAAAATGACATTCAAACATTCTTTTTTTAATTACATCCCTGTGGGCCTCACAGACCCGAGCCGTGTGAAAGTGTAAACATTTTTAGACGTGCATCTAAGGGATTGTATACCGGTTTAAATTGACCTAAAAACGTTCGCCTAAATTTACCGGTAAATTACAAAAAATTACCGAATATTTCGGAAAATTAAAAATCCATTCCAGAAATTTGTATGTATTCTACGAAATATTGTGTTTATTAGATATTTAAAGGTCTAAAGGAACATTGAAAATAAAAAAAATAAAAAACAGTAACTCTACAGTAACAATATACCCAATTATTATTTTATGGGAGATGTTTTTGTTTAATTTTTAATTTAAACTTTCTTGAGACTGAGAGCCGCTGTAATGCCCTAGAATAGAGAATATAGAAAAGAAGCTGAAAAAATGTTTTGATTAGAAACGTATAACTCCATTCCCACCGAGTAGTCAGAAAGAGAAGAATCAAAAAAAAAAAGCAAAAAAATGAAAAGTCGTATAGAAATTAAAAGAAAATAAGTCCAACGAGATGGATAACGAAATGCCAACGCAAAAAAAGCGAGATTAATTGTTCAGTTTTGCTAGGCGGTAGGAAGCAAAACGCCCCACACTCATTTTTAATATGTAAAAATAATAATATATTAGGCAACATTTCACGTATAAATTAATAGCAATTTGGAATACATCTCATTATGAGAGTCATATGCAACATTATGGTAAAATTAACATTAAAATTTGAACCTTAATATTTTTTTACTCTAACAACTGTTAAAATAATTATATACAAATTTTATTACAAAATTCTAATATTATGCCTTAAGATTCTGCAAAATATGTATTATTTAGCCTAACGTTCTAACCCTATCTTATTGGGGAATCCCATTAATGTCACACATGAAAAAAGAAAATTATCGGTAATTTACCTGGTAACCGGTATTTTAATTTTCATTTACTGAATACGGTAATGAAAAAACGGTAAATTTACAATCACTATGTGCATCCTACACTGTTAAAATAGTTGTTGGCTGTTAATTTGCCGCTAGTCAAATTTTAGTGTTGATTTTCCAAACTTTGCCAGCGAGTTGACTACGCGTATTGATAGAACCAGAAATGACTAGAATTTCGTGTGAATTCTTTGTTCAGATATGAGGATTGACTATTTTTCTAGACATTCAGAAGCGTCAACCAATCAGAATTTTTCCCGCGATAAAAATATAGAAACTCCACCTATTCTAATACAGTTATTGATTATACGCACCACTGCATTGCACGTGTATCTGTTTTCGTGTTTGATCTCCGTATTAACATATCCAAACAAACCACCAAATGTGACTGACTTGCAAAGTGTAACCTCGTGTTATTAACGTTAATTCCAGTGGGCATAAAAAATTTCAACATCTTAAAGATGTATTGGAACATCTATTTACGCAATAAGTTTAGACTTTGAATCAAATAGCATAAACATTCACTAATTTTATAATGGTTCTCAACAAATCATTTTAAATTGTACGTTTAGTTGAAACCAAAACTTGTAAATGAGTGGTTTTGCATATTTATAATTGAGAAAACTTTTAAAGAGAGATATATTATAGCACTAAGAAATAGGAGTTGCATATTAAAAAGACGTTGTGTTTAGAAAATGTGTTAAAACACCCAATAGATCGCATTCATTTAGTTAAACAGCTAGTAAATTTGTCTAGTTGAGATCAAATAAAAATGTGACTAGAAGTATTTTATAATTCCACGTGTCAGTTGGACAAAATAACCCTTAGCAATAGACAATACTGACTATCTTTGCTCGTCAAATTTTAAACTTCTATAGTTCTCGACAATAAACACGGAAAGAGTGTGGACCTCTCCTGACTATTAAAATTAGTCAAAAAGTGTTAAAAATTTCAACAGTGTAGGGTTAATGCATAATTTATTACGACGAAGAAAATTTTCTTTCTGAAATTAATGCGAAAAAGTATTTATTTGTAATTTGTTAATTTTGTTTTTCTTTCGACGGAAACAGAATTTTATGCTTCGAATGCATTTCATTCTTATAGTAAGATAAATAAATAACTATTTGTCATGCTTATTTAGAAAACAAAAAAAAAAAAACTATAACGATTAGGAAGTTAAACAATCGTAATCTTGAGATTTTATTATTTTGGAATTATTAACAATTACAACTTGAAAAATAAATGTCACAAAAAAAACATAATTCCGCAAATTATAAACTCATTTCTGGATTGTATTTGACGTAACTAAATGTAATCTTTGTTTTACCGTGTCATTTTTCCATTAGGTGTATACAATAAAACTTAACAAAGGCTTATCATCAACACTGCGTTTCTAGAGAACACGTAGCTATATGTTGTATACCGTAATTACCCGTCAGTGATTTTCGAATGACTATTCCAATAGCGTGTAGAATAACTTCAGGTACCGCATTACGCATCGCGTATTAAATTCTCTCGAATACTTTCCGTGCGTTGAGCTCTTCGCGATTCAAAATGAGAGGAAGGTGACTGTAACCCTGTAGTGTAGTGTTGTGCACTGTTAAGAGACTATATAGTTACTTCGTTTTTTATTCCACACAATCCGGTTATAATGGTCGCTCTTCGTATATGGCTTAATAGCAACTGAAATAATCGCAAATTGACGTTCATGTAAGTAAGAGAAAACTGGTTCAGTATTATTACATATATATAGGTACCGTAAAAACTGGATTCAATTCGCAATGTACCTAAGTAACTCGTTCGCAATGTTTGGAAAACAATCGCACGAAATTATATACAACAAACAAGTTGGTACCATCGCTGATTCGTTTCTTTTAGTTTCACGTAAAATATCTCGGTTATGGTTCGTTTAAATTTGATAATGGGAATGAATTTTCAAATCATTAAAAATATATTATTGAAATTTCTCTATTTTATGCAAATATGTTTAGACGTCAAGAAATTTACTGTTATTATAAAGTCGTCAACTATTTGAATTATAAATCAATGTATTAAATTTAGGTAATTACTCAGGAATTAATGCAAATCATAACAACAGAAAAGGTAATGGAGATAGACATAGGACATGCTTAATAAAAATCAATGTATTTATTAATAGAAGTGCAATGATGTAAACCATAGGTTCCCTATGGGGGGCGTTATGACAATCACGGGGTACCTTGACCTTGGTACCTACTAGTGATTGTATTTTTTTTTTCATGTGTGATATTATGGGATTCCCAAGAAATTAGGATAAGCTTAGGCTAGATCACAATACATATTTACACAATCTTTAAGCATAATATTAGAATTTTGTAATAAATATTTGTATTTAATTATTTTAAACAGTTGCAAGAAGCAAAACAAAATATTTAAGGTTCAAATTTTAATGTTATTTTACAACAATGTTGCATTAATGTTCTCTCATAATGTGGTGTATTCAAAATTGCTATTAATTTAAATACGTGAAATGTTATTCTTATATATTATTATTTTTAAATATTAAAAAATGAGACATTTACTTACAAGGGAACACCGGCGGGTGTCCCCTCCGATTCGATGAAACTTAACAGATCGAAAGAGTACCTTAAAATAAGAGACACGTATTTTTTTTATCGCGTATCCGCCACGATTTTGGGGTACAGCCCCTCCAAAGTTTGGACGATTTTTTCAATTTTTGCAAATATTTCCTAAATTTTATAACAGATATTAAATTTTCTTCTTAACGTAATTGCAGCATATTGCATGCCCTAAGGTGGCGTCGTCCGTATTCGCGAAAAGTTAATAACGGGGG
Organism: Protaetia brevitarsis; assembly: GCA_004143645.1. Lineage (NCBI taxonomy): Eukaryota > Metazoa > Arthropoda > Insecta > Coleoptera > Scarabaeidae > Protaetia > Protaetia brevitarsis. The sequence goes on along the minus strand of RXPK01000089.1, from coordinate 1,041,212 downwards.
ACGGGTACCCGTACCCCCCATTTTTTTACATTTTTTCTTTTATTATTCATCAAAAGAAGGCCATTTACATAGAATACGATGATGTATAACAAGTTTAGAAAATTATAATTGTAAAATAGAAAATAGTAAATAAAACTTCAAAATTAATAAACTTGTCTATTGATATAAATCAAATGAAATAAACAGAAATAAATTTTATCCTTAACATAAATAAAGTATAATACATGGTCTCAAGGTAGATATCTTCATAAAAAGCTAATAAGAGGAACGGGGTACCCATACCCCGCATTTTTTAATAATAAGTTTATTCATTATTCATCAAAAAAGATCGTTTTACATAGAAACAATGGTAATAAGTTTGGAGATTATAATAAAAATAATTGTAATAATAATAATATAGTACATTAATAACAATTATTTGTTATCGTTACCCCGCTGCTCTCCTTACTTAAATATTTCTTAATTTAGAATTGTATCTACTCGACAAGCTATGATCAAAAAAATTTTTGTTAGAACTTTTTCGGATATAGTGATTCTTATGAACTACGACATAGATTTACATCAGAGAAATAATATTATTAAGTTGCAATCCCTAACCGATAATCAGTTTTCTTCCCCAAGATTTTTCGACGTATTCAAGTACTCGTGGTATAAGAGTGGATACGTTGAGGAAAGACCTGGGCCCTTTAAAAATCCTGTAGAGTTTTGTTTTAACAAAGATGCGCAATCTACACCCTTGTGTAGTATTTGCAATAAACCAGCTATTGTGTGGTGTTCATGGTGCAAACAAAATCTGTGTTTTAAACACTTTTACACAGACTATCACTACTGTAATACTTACATAGCTTAATTACTGTATGTATATTAATCTTGTTCGCTATTGCAATACATATATACCAATAATCGGATTACAGTATGTCATGTATTTGAACATTTACAAGCATTATAATGTTTTTCTAATTCTGTTCTATTGTTTCCGAAATGTTATAATGGTTAACAACGCATTAGTTATTTTTATGCTCCATTGAATACTTACATTTTAGACCTACATTGCATGAAAAACTGGAATAAATTAAAAAAATATAATGTTGATATTTAATCCTTCGTCCTGTGTAGCAAATTGTTCATATATACACACTAAAGCTTATGGTATTCTAAGAATGAATAACATTTTATTAAGAAATATATAAAATGCAGTCACTAACTGCAGTTGATAAAAGATTTATATTGCTTCCACCGATAAAAGTTTCGTATAGAGTATATAGTTAATGTTGTAGCATAGAAAGGTTGACCATAGCTTGTTGAAGTAGTACAATCTAAAATTAAGAAATATTTAAGTAAGAGAGCAGCGGAGTAACAATAACAAATAATTGTTGTTATGTACTATATTATTATTATTACAATTATTTTTATTATTAATCCTCCAAATATATTACCTATGTTTTCTATGTAAAAGCGATCTTTTTTTGATGATAATGAATAAACTTATTATTAAAAAATGCAGGGTATGGGGTACCCCGTCCCCGTTATTAGCTTTTTATGAAGATATCTATCTTGAGACCATGTATTATGCTGGAAATTATGTTAGGATAAAAACTTATTTCTGTTATACTTCATTGATTTATATCAATAGACAAGTTTATTAATTTTAAGCTTTATTATTATTTTCTAGTTTTAACAATTATTAATTTTCTAAACTTGTTATACACCATCGTATTCTATGTAAAATCGGCCTTCTTTTGGTGCATAAGAAAAAGAAAAAATGTAAAAAAAATAGGGGGTGCGGGGTACCCCGTCCCCCGTTATTAACTTTTTGCGAATACGGACGACGCCACCCTCAGGGCCATGCAATATGCTGCAAATTATATTAAGAAGAAAATTTAATATCTGTTATAATTAGGAAATATTTGCAAAAATTGAAAAATCATCCAAATTTGGAGGGGGCTGTACCCCAAAATCGTGCGGATACGCCGATAAAAAAAATACGTGTCTCTTATTTTAAGGTACTCTTTCGATCTGTTAAGTTTCATCGAAATCGGAGGGGGACACCCGCCGGTGTTCCCTTGTTAGAGCCGTTTTACACGTACGAGAATTTTTACATAAATCATACCAAAAATTATCTCGAAAATTTTGGTGAGAATTTTTTTAAGAAATTTTGTCGCTACACTTTCAGGTCGTTTTACATAGGAATAAGGTTACTTCCATTTGCCCTTTCTAAGTTGTAAACTAAATCTCAACAATTATGATCCATATTTTGCTGGTTCACTGTTATTTATTTAGGATTTCTATGATAGCCATAATCAAATAACAATTTAATTTAACAAGTGCGCCTGCTTACAACAACAAATATCGTGAAAATTCCGGCTAAAATTTATTCCTGTGTAAAATAACTTGAAACTGTCGCGACAAAATTTCAAATTCTCGCCAAAATTTTCGAGATAATTTTTGTTATAATTTATGTAAAAATTCTTGTACGTGTAAAACGGCTCTTACTCTTTAAGAAAAACGATTTTAAACTTTTAAAAATCTTAAAAAAACTCCAGAGCACAAATCACATATGCTAACTCAACTTTTTACGAAAGATAAGTAAAACACAAAAAACCAAAAAATTGAGAATTACACTTGTTGATAAAGGCAGGTAGGAAAAGTGGGGTGTTTTGTTCCTACCGTCCTAGCAACAAATGAACATTAATCTCGCTTTTCTTTGCGTTGCTTTTCGTTATATGTCTTGTATCAATTCTTATTTTCTTTTAATTTCTACACAACCTTTTTTTCAATTTTTTGATTCCTTCTCTTTCTGACTAACTCAGTGGAATGGAGGTTATACGTTTCTAATCAAATGTTTTTGTCAGTTTCTTTTCTATATTCTCTATACCAGGGCATTACAGCGGTTCTCAATCTCAAGAAAGTTTAAATTAAAATTAAACAAAAAACATCTCCCATAAAATTAATAAGTGTACCTGTCTCTTTTTTATTTTCAATGTCCCTTTAGACCTTTAAATACATATCTATAAACACAATATTTCGTAGATAAAAATTTCTGGTATGGATTTTTCATTTACCGAATTACCGGTAAATTTTTGTAATTTACCGGTAAATTTACCGAACGTTTTTTGGTCAATTTACAATCCTTAGTACTTACCTAATCAGAAATTTAATTTAATAAAATGCTTTGAAAATACATCTATTTTCATGAAAAAAAAAAACATTTTATCTAGCCGTCTAAGATGTTTATCTTATTATGATGGCGTAAATAAACATTAAAACATTTAAATAAGCATTAAGCATAAACTAACTAATTGATTCGGTTTAGGACTGTCGGTAACAAGTCTATACAAGTTGGTAAGCAAAGGTGTGATTTACGCAATCAAGCCTGTTTCGACAAAAATACGGGAACTTGTAACAACCTGTTTCAGGAGTTGCACCGGCGCACCGCAAACAAACAAAGGCATACAAGTTATTGCGTGCTCGAAATCAAATCTTTAAAAGGCAGGGATAGCTCTTCCAATGTCTTATTGTTGTTGTGTGCTTCGCCAGTAATCCATACTCGCGCGTGACTGATAAAGTAAAGAAGTCATTATAGCCATTAGTTTTATAACTTTCTATAAATCGGTCGAAAAGTTAACGTATTGAAAGTGTGAATTCCAAAATGTCTGAAACTAAGAAGAAATGTCGGCAGTACAACATTGAGTATTTGAAATATGGATTTACGCAATCTCCAACAAATCAATTATTACTTATGTGTTTAATTTGTCCAAAAAGTATTTTCAAATGAAGCCATGAAGCCTTCTAGGCACCAAGAGCATTTGAATTTAACACATGCTGATAAAAAGGACAAAGATTTATCCTATTTTCAAGGACTTGAAAAGAAATATTTAAAATAGCCAACTTTATCAAACCTTTTTGCATCGTGTTCTAAACAAGAAGATGATGGACTACGAGCTTCATATAATATTTCATTATTAATCGCAAAAGCGGGAAAACCACATACAATTGGTAAGGAATTAATTATGCCGGCAGTCAAAGAAGTAATCGAAACTGTTCTTCATCATACGACGCCATCAGATATCATCAAAAAAATTCCTTTGAGTAATAATATAGTGAAAAGAAGAATCGATAAAATGGCCAAAGACGTTGAACTATCATTATGTGATTACTTAAAGACTTCCAAATTTTCCATTCAACTCGCTGAATCAAACTTTACCAAATAACGAAGCACTAGTCTTGGCTTACGTCCGATTCATAAAAGAAGAAAAAAATTGTCGATAGCTATTATTTGCAAACAATTTGGAAACCGATACAAAGAGAGAATCTATATTTAGTACTATGCACGTTTTGTTTTCAAGAGAAAGAAATTCCTATTCGAAATATTTTATCAGTTGCTATATACAGATGGTACTTCAGCAATGACGGGGCATCATAAGGGATTCATTGCGCGTTTAAAAGAAGCAGTACCAAATGTACTCGCTATACATTGTGTTATTCATCGTCAGCACTTGGTTGCAAAAAATCTTAATGAACGCCTGCATACATCGCTCTATTACGTTATTAGAGCAAACAACAAGATAAGAAGCAATTCATTAAATGACAGATTATTTGGGCTTATATTTTATATTTTGGGCACTTTGTAGTGAAAATGATGAAGACTATAATCGCTTGCGGCTGCACACAGAAGTACGATGGCTCTCGAAAGATGTTTGTCTGAACCGCTTTTTCAATCTATTTGACTCATCTGCAGTGAGGGACTTCTTGAAAATAGACTGTCTTCAATATATATTTAACAGGTTTTGATTATTTTTTTATTTTTTTCTTTTTTGGGTATTCCGGTTTTTCTTACTAATTATATACTGTTTTTACGTTTCGAATTTTGTTTTATTCTTTTTCAATATTTTATTTTAATCCTACAATTCACAAATTTATTAAGCATTACAACTAAAAAATTTTACAAGTTATATTTTTAAACTTATAATAATTAAAAAAACTAGTAATTACAACTTAATTGCTTTCAAACTTACTTTTAGGTGTTTTCATAGTTATTACCTTTAGGCGTTGTCAAATTTCTTTAAGTTACATTTTAAAATTGAAAAAGACAACTTTAAAACAATAACAAGTAACGACAAACAAACATATACTAAGGCGCAAGCCGTTCAGTTTTGCTTTCAAAACCAAGAAACAGGCCGTTTTTTATATTTAAAATCGCCTCTACATTTCACGATAAGGTGCATGACGACTCAATTCGTTTTTCCTTTAGAATTTGCTATAATCAAATTATTATAAATGTGATTAAGTTATTTATATCATTTTTATCGTTAATGCATGTATTGTTTTTTAATATGCCAATTTCTTTGAAAAGTCTTTTATAGTAATTATTTTCAATTCCTAAAGTTTCCGTTTTATTAAAATTAATTTATGGTTATTATTTAGTGCATGTTTTGCAGAGCAGTAGAGTTTACTTTTGTGTATTTATGCTATATTTATGCGAGTAAATTCTCTTCTCTATGTATTGTTGTGATTGTCAATATACACCCTTCACAGTTTTCACAGTTAATTTTGTAAATTGTATGTGTTTTGCTTATTAAAATCTATTGTTCTTTAGTTTTGTGAACCACTTTTTATTTGTGTAATTTGGTTTATGAGCAATGTTGATTTTATATTGTTTCAGTAATTTTTGTAAATTCTCTGATAATTGTTCTGTGTATGGTATGGAAATATATTTTTGTTCTCCTCTTTATTTGGTCCTTATTTTGTGGGTTGGTTTTAGTTTTATTTTCATTTTGTGCTAATCTTTTTTTAAATATTTATCTATAAATGAATTGGATAATTATTATTATTAACATTTCTTTTATTTATTAATATTTTGTTTGATATTGGTTTTTTCTGAGAAAGCATGCACCTATCCACTAAGTTGTTAATGTATTATTTTGTATCTTGTGGGTGTTTGTGATAAAAAGTTTAAAATACCTCCCACAATGCGTTGGTTTAAAATACCAATTTGTGTAAATTTTTTCATTTTTATGTGAGACTGTTATATCAAGAAAATTTATTGATGAATTATGTTCATTTTCTAATGTAATTTTTTAGTTGTAATGCTTAATAAATTTGTGAATTTGTAGGATTAAAATAAAATATTGAAAAAGAATAAACAAATTCCGAAACGTAAAAACAGTATATAATTAGTAAGAAAAAACCGGAATACCCAAAAAAAGAAAAAAATTGAAAATAGAGACAATGAACTGCGCGGAAACTTGATTGCGTCCAAAAATGTCATCGCTTCTTTGACAGACCTTTTTAAAATATTTAATGACGTTAATTTACAATTGCAAGGTGATGAGTTGAGCTTAATAAAAACAAAAAAAAAACGTCATAGCTGCCCTTTCTCAAACGCAGATACAGCAGAATCATCAAATTTAAAAGAAGAACTCGTAGAACTCACAACTAATGAAGAATTAAAAGTAAAATTCAGAAATCGATACCAAGAGTTCTGGTTCCAAAAATCAATATCAGTTCTCCACCCTGGATTGTGGGAAATAGTACAGAAATTTGTAAAACCTTCATCATATTTGGCTGAGTGTGGATTTAGTGGAGTGCAGTAGCTAATTTACTGTCTAAGAAAAGGAATAGACTGCAGATCACTGAGCGTGGTGAATTGCGACTGATGTTAACTAAATTGAAACCCAACAAATTGTTAAAACTCTACCAGCCTCAACCATCTCGTTGATATTTATGTTTCTTATTGAATTTTGTTTTTTTATATTTTTTTACCAATTTTGATTAATCGTCTTGTGCAGTGCTCCAGCGTGGAGTGCTCCAGCTTTGTGTATTGGCTTGCATTTGTTGGTTAAGTTATAATTTTATTAATAACACTTTGTATGGTCTTTGTTTGAATTAAATGTTTTTATTATAACATGTTTTTGTATTTTTAAATAATTAATAATCATGACCCTCAGCCACGACCACGAGTAGCACTACTACAGAGAAAGAGAGAGAATTAATTTTTAATTTATGATTATTAACAGATAATAGGCAGACATATAAAATTGGTATAATTAACTATTATGTAAAAGGGGGCGTTGGAATTTTTTTTTCTTGTAAGGAAGGTAATAAATACAGGTGTTCCATTTACAATAACAAAGTTACTTGCCTTTAAAGATAGCGAAAATTAAAAGTATGTTTCTGTTCACCCTGATATTTTTTGCATTACTTTTATTTTATTATCAAGTCTAATGCTTTAGTTAAAAAATAAATACAGTTTAAAATATCTAGCTTAAAAACGCATGACAGGCATGCCTCTTAAATTTTGGTCTACATTTTGAAGAATAGTTAATTATCTCGTAAACGAGTTGAGTTAGGCATAAGAAATCTAACTTAAACTTTTCTTTATTTAGTCTGTACTATTAAAATATGCCATAATATATAGGGCATTTCATTTAATTTTTCACAAATTTCGTGTGTAACTTGAGTCACCCTGTATACTTCAAAATAATTTTGAAGTGTGGTCCTTCTGAACCTGTACAACCGTTAATAAAAAAAAAAATAATTCCTTGAAAATATGTTACCACTTTTCGTATATAAACCGACGCGAATGTGGTGGCCCACTGTGTATGCTGTGTGCTGAAGAAGAATTGGTTTGATAATGAATGCGAAGATTTGGTTAAAAGAAAGAAGAATCCGCAACTTAAATGCATACCAACGGGAAATGAAGATAGCTACCTGACTTATAAGAGAATAAGAGGGAACTAAAGTAATGAAAAAGAAAAAGGAGAAATGGATAAAAGAGATGATGGAAGAAACGTAAAACGATAACAAAAGAAATAATGGTAAGGAAACTAAACTGTATGGGTAATACGGTCTTTAGTTTATTCCTTAACGAAGTTCCGGTCGGTACTCCTTTTCAAGAAATGATAGTATATATAAATATGTAAGGAGACAGATAAAGATAAAAAAATTAACAGGATTTATTGACAGAAAAACATGGGAAGATTATATGAAAACATCGATGGGATACTGGGCTTGATAGAGAACATCTAGCTTAAGTGCCCGAAGTTTAATGCCCACCCTAATTTAATGAATGAATGAATTAATATCACAGGAAACAAGAAGAAGCAAGAAGTTGTAGAAAAGAAGAGGGGGGTAAGATACTTCGCCCTGCCGCCTTCGCTTGTAAGATTCCCTACTCCAATTCTACAATAACATCACTTTGTGTTACATGTAATAGCTGTTCTATTGTATTTACAACAAACAACACAAATGACGGTAGTTTCTATAAAAACTGATTTGTTTAAAATAAATTCGTAATAGAAAAAAATACGATAAGATAAAAAGACATAAAGATAATTGAAATTGACAAATGGCAAGAACATAAACAAGTATTAAACAAAAAAGCACAGAATCCATAAGAATAATACTTCTTTTACAACTTGATCTACACTGTACGCCCAGAAGCTTTTCTAAAACTGTTGGGTCAAAGAGAAACACAATGAACATTGGAATAATAAACTACGTGCCAAAAAAAATTGCAACACTTGGAAGAAGGTCAGCCACAAAGTTGCAATCTTAACAAAAGAACTGGCTGTTTGTAAAAAGTCACTGATAATCATCTGGCAGAACTTCATACACGAAGACAAAATAGAAATTCTCTACTGGCCTGCTCGCTCTCCGGATATAAACCTGGTCGAGTATATAGGTACTACCATGAGCAGCAAACACCCTTGCAGAAACTTCATTGTGATCTGCAGCAAGCCTGAGATGGGATACCACAAGATGCCATCATTCAGAGCATACCTCGCAGAGTTAGACAGTGCATAAGCAATCATGAGGATGTGATATTTTACTGATAATTTTTTGCTGTTTGTTGTTTTTTTTACAGTGGCTATGACTTATTATTGAAAACTAGTAGGTAGTTATGATTTACTGCTTGAAACTTGCCAAAATTTCAGCTTTGTAACTCCTTCAAGGTGTTGCATTTTTTTTACACATAGTTTACAGCCAGGCAAATTCAAGAGACCATATAAAAAGAAGACTAAATAACTGCAGTTCAGCAGGAATCGTGTTCGCACGCTAATCTAGCAGGACATTCTAGAATGAAAGAATACCTACAGAAAATTGGAATGACCACTGGTGATACCAACTGCAGATTGTGTAATAGGATGGCTTGTCATGGACGCTTGCCACATTTGATGTGAATGCAAAGCTCTGAACGTAAAAGCAATTTTTGGCAAATCAAAAATGCACCCAGACAAAGGATTACTTCGACACACCAGTCAAAGACCAGTACAGATAAGTACAGGACAGTAGCATACTGGAGCGGCTGATATAATCTAATGGGTAAAAGAAACGGAAGATTAAATAAAAAAAAAAGTTAAGAGATTGCAGTTTTTTTCTGGAGACTCCATGTTAAACCGCTCCCACAGCAAAAAGAAAGTTGCAAACATCTTGTCACCGGATTGCATTAGCGGGGGAAACCATTTGAATAATTAGTTACTTTCATCATGATAGCTGTGTCATTGTGAATTGTTTCATATTACACTAACTTAACAACTATATATCAATCAATTGCGCATATAGTAAATGATAACAGGACTGATAGTAATCCACTTCATTCAGCAAAAATAAAAAAAAAAAACATTTTCCCCATTGAAAGCAATGCCAACTCAGAAAACTAAAAGTTTCTGTTTTAATTTAATGGCTAATTAAAATAATTTAATATGTATATTAAATAACTAAATTGTATTAAAAATAAATTTATTTTGAAGAATTACGACAACTTGCAACTTGCAAATGCAAAATTCGTAACAATATGTTGAGGACTCTATTTATATGGAAACAAACCAAAAAAAATTGTTACAAATGATTTTCTTATCCCTCCAAGATCAGCAATGAATGGATTCTAAACACTAAAAAGACGAATTTTACCGCGAGTACTTCAAATACTTTATCCGTGCAAATAGATCTGATATATAGTTGATAATAAAAAGTTGTTTAGTTGTGCGTGACTACTTGAAAACATGAAAGCAGTCAGTACATATTTAGCAATTTAAATAATAATTATCTTTGTATCGAATGTAACGCTTTTTTTTTTTAAATCGCTATCAGTCCTGTAAAGTTGCGCTAAAATATTTGTTATACAGTTCGTTTTGTTCGTTTATGTTACTAAAAAATTAAAGAAATGTGAAGAAGGTTGACGCGTGTCGCTTTTGCAAGGAATTCTTTTGGGTATACATCATTCTACATTGCTTTTAAATAGGTAAGACAAGATATACCGGGAATTATAGAATGTAGTTGCCCGAAATTTTGGTTCAAATAATTCATACATTTCATTCGTGAAATGAGTCTTTAACATTACTCAAAACATTTGGTGTTATAGTCGAAGCATTCTATTCGCCATTCTTTCGCTCTTCATATTGACGGTTGGGTTGGTGGTATGTCATAAACAATATTTTTAATATATATATATATATACAGGGTTTTCCACGGAACTGGCTGGTTAGAAGTTTTCCGGCTTAACGAAATTCCTCAGCTTTAAAAAATTGGGGTTTGCAACAATTTGGCACGTACTTTCTTTCTAAAATATTTTCACCTTTTTTGCACTTCCGGTTAACCGGAAGTCGCCACGAACTTTGTTATTTTAAATGGAACACCCTATATATTATTATATTTTGAATTTACCATAAAATTCTATCACGATTACCATTAGGGTATCTTATACTATCTTCAACTGTTTCTAAGATATTACGATTTTTGTAAAGTTTTGACATTTACATTGTTGTATGTAATTGATTAATTCTCACTTGATTTAAGTGTCAGAAATCTCCGACTTTGAAATCAACAAGTATAACATGTTTTACCAAAACGTAGAAAAAAATTCAGTAACATTATACAGGTGTTTAAAATTAGTGACATATCCAAGAATTTTGAATATTGCAAACTTAATTTTTTCAAATAGAACACCCTGTACATTTTTTCTATTTTTGGATGTACAATTAAATTCTATACCGATTTGCTGTAGCATTCCTATACCATCTTCAGTAGTTTTCTTTTAAATTACTCGTTTTGTTTATTACCGCTTTCAAATGGCCGAATAATTTCTATCTGGTGGGCCATGACATTAACATCACAACAATTTATTATTATTAGTAAGTATTATTGTTATAATCATTGTTTGTTACACGTCGCGTGTTTAGATCGATGAATATTATTGTGGAACTTGAAATGAATGAATTAGATAATGAAAAATATTGAAGGAGCTTATTTTAATCTAGATACTATAAATTTATTTTATATTCACTGAGAATGCAGGATGAACTTATAGAGAATTTACGGTAATTACAGGAATTTATTTTCAGCTAATATATCTAATAAAATTCAGAAAACTTTGAAATAATACATTACACAGATTACACACTGTACGCAACTTTCGGTACTACCAAGCCAAGATTTAATGATTCGTGTGACGAGAAGTTTGATGAATTAGACCAGTTGAAGCGAGAAGAAGTATAAGGCGACACATTAAGACGTCGAATAATAAAATGCTTGGACGTAAACGGAATTCACATTGAGCATTTTTTTTGATGCTCTATGTCATGGTTCAAGTTTATGCTGCTTGTAAATTGCATTTGTTAAGTATGCATGTATCTAAATATTCTTCAAAAAAACCTTTATAATTTTGAAAATACTTTAATATATCAAAAACTTTAAATATTTGTCTGACAAGCACACTACTTTTAGTGAAACAATTTTTGTTATGTTGTCGTCGTTATCGTTTATGCATTTCCCTTAATTTGAAACCAAGCTATTAAGAGAAATCAATTTCAAAATTTTCTGGATTCCGTTAGATATATTAACAACCAATAAATTCTTTAATTACATTGAATTCTCTATAAGTTCTTCCTGCATTCTCATTGAATGTCAAATAAATTTAAAGTATCCAGGTTAAAATAAGCTCCTCCAATATTCTTCATTATCTAATTCATAAGTTCCACAATAATATTCATCGATCTGAACACGCGACGTGTAACAAACAATGGTTATAACAATAATACTTACTAATAATAAATTGTTGTGATGTTAATGTCATGGCCCACCAGATAGAAATTATTCGGCCATTTGAAAGCGGTAATAAACAAAACGAGTAATTTAAAAGAAAACTACTGAAGATGGGTAGAGGGAATGCTACAGCAAATCGGTATAGAATTTAATTGTACATCCAAAAATAGAAAAATGTACAGGGTGTTCTATTTGAAAAAATTAAGTTTTGCAACATTCAAAATTCTTGGATATGTCACTAATTTTAAACACACCTGTATAATGTCACTGAATTTTTTCTACGTTTTGGTAAACAAGTTAATACTTGTTGATTTCAAAGTCGGAGATTTCTGACACTAAATCAAGTGAGAATTAATCAATTACATACAACAATGTAAATGTCAAATTTTTACAAAAATCGTAATATCTTAGAAACAGTTGAAGATAGGTATAGATACCCTAATGGTAATCGTCATAAGAATTTTATGTAAATTCAAAAATATAATAATATATAGGGTGTTCCATTTAAAATAACAAGTTCGTGGCGACTTCCGGTTAACCGAAAGTGCAAAAAAGGTGAAAATATTTTAGAAAGAAAGTAAGTGCCAAATTGTTGCAAACCCCAATTTTTAAACTGAGGAATTTGTTAAGCTGGTAAAACTTCTAACCAGCACTTCGTGGAAAACCCTGTATATATAGTGCGAAAAACACCCCATTATGGGTTGCGCCGCTCCGTAGAGCTTTCTTGGTCCATTTTCGGGTGGATCACTCCTCACGTCCAATTTTCTCCACTATTCCTCTCTATAACCCTCTGAGCCCGGCCTTCCTTTTCCAATTCACTACTCCAATCTCCACTAGATCTTGCTCCACCTCTTTCAACCATTTGATTCTGGGTCGACCACGTTTTCTCGCTCCCGACGGCTCCCACATCACCACCGACCGCAACCGCACGCTGCTCCGCTCTCCATACAGCCTAGCCATCTTACCTCTTTTCTGCTTAATCTTCCTAATCACGTCCTCTCCTTTCAGCTCTTTCGCTATCTAAATTCATTCTCATCTATATGTATCTTCCTCCACTTTTACTGGTCCCAGCATTGCTCTCATAATTCATAATTCTTCTTATCTTATCTTAATCCCATAATTCGAATGGCTTCTTTTTCTTTTTTGGAAAATGTCAATGTTTCCGCTGCGTATGTCATTATTGGTCGTATAGCTGTTTTATAAATCTTTAGTTTTGTATTCCTCGTAAGTATTTTACTTTTTAATAATTTCTTATTTATGTAGAATGCTTTATTTACCTCCATTATCTTTTCGTCAATTTCGGTTTTTCTTTCGCCTTCTTTTCCTATCATTACGCCTAAATATTTATATTTGTCAACTTGTTCGTATTCAGGTCGGCCAATCCTTATTCTACTACTCCTACTATTCTTACCAATCAGCATTATTTTAGTTTTGTTTTCATTTATTTTTAACCCAAGTTTTTCCCCTTCCTTTACTATTTCATCTATCATTTTTTTCCATGACACTCTTGCTTCGCTACCACTACACGTCATCAGCATATGCAATGCGTTGTCCCCCTCCCGCTCTCAAATTTTCTTATTAATTTTTCTCGTTACATATTCAAGCGCTAAATTAAATAGCGTTGCTGATAGAGCGTCTCCTTGTCGTACACCTCTATTAATTACAAACTCTTCTATTTCTCCTTTTCTAGTTATGACACTGGCTCTTGATAACGACATCGTCATCTTAATTACTCTTCTAAGTTTGCTTCTTATCCCAAGCTGTTCCAATGCCACCATAAGCATATTCCTTCTCACAGAGTCAAACGCCTGTTGGAAGTCCACAAACAACATTTCTGTTATGTATTTAACAATAATACACGTGGGTTATTTAGTTTAACTGTTTATTTATATCGTGTGAACACTACATTACTTTATTAGAACACATCCTTACACTCCTCGTTGTCTACTCCATGTCCCTCATATATGGTCTCCTAGTATAACTTACATCAGATAGAATAGTCATTTGCTATACATAACATCCCTCCCCGTTTAGTTAACTATTATAAATTCAATCGCTCTGGGGGTTTAATCCTTCTGCCACTCTTACGCACTTGAGGAACCTCGGAATCAGGTATGGGAGCTAAGGGATTTGGGACTTGGGGCGTAATTTCCTGATTTGCGGTATTAGGCATTTCCGTAGACGTTTCGGATTGGTTCTTTTCCTTAATCGTTTCTTCATGGGTCTTTTCATTATTTGGTTTCATCTCCGTTGTACTGTTGGCATTGAATATGACTGGAGTAACTGCTGTAACTGACTTATTCGCCTTTATGTCCTCCGCATGGACGTATCTTATTTCTCCCTCAGTGTATACTAAATAGGTATACGGGCTTACCATCTTGGCGATCTTCCCTTTAATCCATTTATTTACTCCATTTCTTTTATTGAAAACCCATATGATTTGTCCCTCTATATACCTATTCCTGCTTCTTTTCTGATCATAGTCTTTCCTCTCTTCATTTTCTATCTCTCTCCGTTCTCTTTTACAGTTCCAGTGGGTCTTGCTATGTCTAGTTTGGTTTTTGGGATACGTCGGAACATTAATTCCGCCGGGCTGATTCCAGTAACAGAAATAGGGGTATTCGGTATTTAATAGAAATTCTGGATATAGTGATTTAGGACTACTTTCCGTTTCTATCATCTCTCATTTGTTTGAGGATTCCTTTTTAAAGGTATGGACTTGTTTTTTCTACGGTTCCGTTGGATCGTGGGTGTAACGGCGGAGTTAAAGTACATTTAATTCATTTGCTGCGCAGAATTTTCGATATATTTCGCCATTGAAGGGTGGGCCATTATCGGATACAATTTTCGTCAGGTAGTCGAATATTGCAAAACTAGTTCTCAATTTATCTATTGTTTCCTGCGAGTTAGTACTTCTTGTTTCGTAAACATCCATCCATCGGCTGTAACTATCTATTATGATTAAAAAATATTTTTGAAAAATTTGGAGAAAATCAATATGTAACCGGCTCCAGACTTTATGTGATTTTGTCCACATAGTGAATGTAATCTCTTTAGCTTTTGGTTGGTAAATATTACATATCTCGCAACTATTGACAAAGTCCTCGATGTCCGCGTCTATTCCTGGCCACCAATAATAACTCCTTGTTAACATCTTCATTCTTACGATTCCTATATGGCCTTCATGTAGCATTTGAAGAACAACTGTGCGTAGTTGATATGGTATAACTACTCGATTAGTCCAAAGGAGACAACCACCTTCTGTGGATAACTCATTTCTCCGCGTATAATAGTTCTTAAGATTCACATCTTTATCAGTTCCAGTTGGCCATCCCCTTCTTGTATAGTCAAGAATTTTACATAAAGTTTGATCTTTTAATGTGTTGCTAGCAACTATATCGGCCGTTAGAGGTGATGTATCCATCTCGATGACAGCATGGACCTCCGTTGACTCTGGTAACGGCAATCTCGATAATGCGTCTGCATTACTAAATATTTACCCGGTCTGTATTTTATAGTATAGCGGTATGTTACAATATTATTGCCCACCGTTGCACTCTTGATGCTGCTTGAACAGGGATCTTTTTTTTCTCACCTAGAATGTATTCAAGAGGTTTATGGTCCGTATAAATTGTAAAAGATCTACCATATATAAATTTGTGAAAACGCTTCAGTGCGAAGATGATCGCCAAGGCTTCCCGTTCAATCTGGGCATAATTTTTCTCAGCATTCGTAAACGTAGAAGATGCAAACATGATCGGCGTTCATCCCCATTGATTATGTGACTCAATACCGCGCCACAAGCATACGGAGACGCATCCGTGGAAATCACAATCTCTTCATCAGGATTATAGTGTACTAGCAATGAACTTTGTACCAATGCTTCTTTTGCTCTTTCAAAAGCTTCCTTGCATTCATTAGTCCACTCAAATTGTACATCTTTCCTTTCTAAGTTATATAACGGTTTTAATAAATCAGAAGACATGGGTATAAATTTATTATAGTAATTTAATAATCCTAAATATGACCGTAGTTGCGTTAAATTTGTCGGTGTTGGTGCATCTTGTATTGCTTTAATCTTAGTACTTGATGGCTTAATTCCTTCTCTTGATAGTCGGAATCCCAAAAATTCTACTTCTGTTTTATTAACATACATTTTCTCAAAGTTTACTTTTACGTTAAATTTCTTTAATCTTTCTAACACTACAATAACATTGTTCTCACATTCCTGTTGGTCTTTACCACTTACGATAATATCGTCTAAATAACATGCGCATTGAGGTAAATCTACAAGAATTTGTTCCATGATTCGTTGGAATAATGCTGGTGCACTAGCAACCCCAAATGGTAAACGTTTATACCTATACAAGCCTTTATGGGTATTTACAGTGACCAATTTTTGACTTTCTTCAGTTAACTCACATTGTAAATAAGCTTTCGATAGATCTAATATTGAAAAATATCTACCTTTTGACACTTTATAGATAACCTCTTCTACCAGCGGTAATGGGTACTGATCCACCTTCAAACAAGGATTCAGCGTTACTTTAAAATCGCCACATATACGAATTCCTCCATTCTTCTTCTTCACGGTAACAATTGGACTGCCCCATTCGCTGTAGGTAACCCTTTCAACTACTCCTGTCCTCTCCATTTCATTCAGCTCCTTTTCGACTTCATTACGTAAAGCATAAGGAATTGGATAAGGACGGTGAAACACAGGTGTTGATTCCTCTTTTAAACATAAATTTACTTTAAATTTACTAATTACTTGAGAGTGATCTTTGTTGAAAACAACACTAAATTTTTTCTAAACTTTTAGCAAAATGATTTATATTTCATTACATGCATCTACCTTACTAACACAAGCTGTATTTTGAAAACATTTTTCCACTTTGGGATAAGAGTATCTAACCAGTTACGACCTAATAACAAAATGTCACGATTATTATTAACAATATAGAGTGTAATCTATTACATTGTTTATTGAATTGAACCTTTACCATAGCTAAACAACTAAATCCAATTTATTACTGCCACGTTACTAATTAGTATCATTAACATCTAGTTTTATTTTACTGAAATATTTCTCAAATAACTGTTTACTTAAAATACTTACAGCACTACCTGTATCTACTTCAAAACTTAACTTCTTATTTTCTATTATTAATTCTAAACATAATGACTTATAAATACTGTGTACATCAAATTCAATCTTCCTACCACTTCCTCTTCGGTTCCGCTTCCTTCAGCCTCCACACTTTCTGATTGTGTATCTACACCATGCACTTTTTTTTTGCTGAAACAATATTTTGCTATGTGTCCTGTCTTATTACAATTGTAACATTTCCAGTTTTTAGCCGGACAATCTGCTCCATGACTTCGACCACATCGAGTACACTTGCTACCTTTGTAGTTAATCTTGCCACCTCCCTTTCGTGGACCATTTACTTTGCCACTGACTTTATTACATCTTGCGCCACAAATTCTTTACATTCTACTTGTACAGCTTCTACGGCTAAAGCTATTCTCAGGCATCATTGAACGATAATTACCTTCGGCCAAACAGTTTCCTTTGAATACTAGGGTCTGTTAATCCACACACAAACTTGTCTCTAAGCGCTCTGTCCAGAAATGTACCAAATTCACAGTATTTAGCTAAACTTTTTAAGTTTATGATATATTCAGAGATCGACTTTTCGCCCTGATTAGTCTGATAAAATTTAAAACTCTCAGCGATAATTAATTTCTTGGGTGCCATACATCCTTTTAGAATGTTTTTTAACTCATTATATGTTTTACTTTTAGGCATTCCGGTGCTAGCAAATCTTTTAACGTTTGATATGCTTCCCCTCCAATTAAGGTACAAAAGAGTGCTACTTTTTATCCTGATCGACAACATTACATTCAAAAAGATAGTCATCCTTTCATATACGTTTCATAGTCAGAGTTTGACGTAAGATGTTCTATACTGCCGATTAACGCCATTTTGTACACACTACTTTTCCTTTAGTTTCTACGCCTTTTCTTCCACTGATACACACGATGTCCACTCGTCGCCAATTTATGTTATGTATTTAACAATAATACACGTGGGTTATTTAGTTTAACTGTTTATTTATATCGTGTGAACACTACATTACTTTATTAGAACACATCCTTACACTCCTCGTTGTCTACTCCATGTCCCTCATATATGGTCTCCTAGTATAACTTACATCAGATAGAATAGTCATTTGCTATACATAACAATTTCCAATTCCATCCGATGTTCATTTGCTTTTTCCATAATTTGCTTAACTACATGAATAGCATCTATTGTCGAACGCCCCTTCATGAATCCTGAATTGGTACTCTCCTACAATAGTCAGTGCTATTTTCGCTAAACGACTCTGGATTAGTGAGGATACTATTTTATAAGCAACACTTAATAGTGTAATCCCTCTATAGTTATTACAATTTTGCTGATCACCTTTTTTGTGTATTGTCAAGATTTGCCCATTCCTCCATTCTTCCGGCATCCTTTCTTCTCTCCAAATTCTTTTTACTAGGTGGTATATGTGTTCAATTAGCTTCTCTCCTCCATACTTTATTAGTTCTAGGTTCAAACCATCCTTCCCCGGTGCTTTCCCATTCTTCGCATTATGAATCATTAGCATAACCTCTTCTTTCGACGGCTCCTCCTCTTCATCATCTATTGTTTTTTCATTTCTACCTTCGGATTTCCTCTTTATCTCCTTCTCACAGAGTAACCCCTTGAAATGCTGTACCCATATTGTTTGTATTGATTTCTTCCTCAACAACACTTCCATTTTTTATCTTTTAGGCAGTAATTACGCCTTATATTGTTTTTTCTGTTCATTAATTTTCTGAAGAGCTTTTAGTGTTATTATTCATTCTATCATTCTCGATCTCCTTTACGTTATTATTTCTCCACTTTCTCTTACAGTTTCGCATAAATTTATTGCAAGCATTCCTCATTTTCTTATATTCATCTTCGTCCTCCTTATGATTTGAACTAAGCCATTTCAATCTAGCCTTAACCTTCTCTTCTAGTTTTTCTCGACATTCTTCATTAAACCATTGCTTTGTGTTATTTGTCCTTTCCCTTCCTATTGTTTCTGCAGCTGCTTGGTGTATACATTCTTTTATTGTTTCCCACTCCTTATCTATATTATCCCTTACTTCATCTTTTTCCCCTAACAACATTTCCAATTTCATTTCATATTTCTTCTTCAAACTTTCATCTCTAAATTTATTCACGTTCCATTTTAATCTACTGTTTACTTTTGGTACTGCTTTCCTTACTTTTTGGTTTAGTTTTACAGCCACCATAAAATGATCGGAATCTGCGCACGCCCCTCTATACGATCTCACATCCTTCACCGAAGATTGTTTCCTCCTGTTTACTAGCACATGGTCTATTTGCGTACAATATTTCTTATCTGGTGACATCCATGTTACTTTATGTTCCTTTGGATGTTTAAATTTCGTGCTGCTTATAATCATATCTGTCCTAGACGCTAAATCACATACCCTTCTCCCATTATCATTGGTTTTTTCATGGACAGTATATTTCCCAGCTACGGTCTCTACATAGTTTTCCTTTCCAATTTGAGCGTTAACGTCTCCTAAAACTATTACCGTGTCGTGATTCGATATTTTTTCGATTTCTTCTTCGATTTTTCTATACATCTCTTCTTTATCTTCCTTACTCGCATTTTCGGTGGGACAGTACACATTTAAGATTGATAAATTCATCGGATTGGCTTGTATTCTGAGGTATGCCATTCGTTCATTAATCGGTTTAAATTCTAATATTTTTTCTCTTACTTCCCCCATTATCATAAAAGCAACACCATTTTGCCCTTGCTTTTCATTTCCAGAATATCTAATGGAAAAGTGTTCCTTGTTTATGACTCCTTGGCTCCTCCATCTTGTTTCCTGAATTGCCGCAATTTTAACACCATATCTCTTCATTTCTTCTCCTATATCCATCATTTTTCCTGGTACCAATAATGTTCTCACATTCCATGTAATTATCTTAATTTCGTTTCTTCTTTTTCTTTGGTTTTTGCTATGTTTAATATTTTTTCCTTCTTTATTTTTTAATTCCTCATTTTCTTCTTCAGCTGTTAATTTATCTTTAGGTCCCTTATCATTTTCATTTGTCCGTCATCACTATTTCCATCCGTTTTTTCACTAGCTAGTTTTTTGAATTTGCTCTTTCTAGTTCCTCTTTACGTTTATTCCATCTCCATTCTATTCCATTGACCACAATCTTATTATACCCGATTTTAACCGTTTTACCATTAGATCTTTCTTCTTTAGCTACTTTCCTTATCATGCTTTGTTTTTCCCTTTCTTTCTTTGTTAAATCATCATTAATAGAAATTGTGTGGCTTCTTACCTCCTTTAATTTTTTTTTATTCTCCATAATTTTGGTTTTTATCTCTTGATCTTTTAGTGCTATTAAACATGTTTTATTGCCTAGTTTAGTAACATTTTGCACCGCTACATCGATATCCAAATGTTCTTTTATAAAGTTTTCCATTGTCACTTTTAGGGAATTTGGATTGTTTGTATCTATAGGCATTCCCGTCATTACTATATTATTTTGCCTTTGTTCTTTTTCTCTCCGTTCCATGTCAATTCTTATTTCTCTAACTTCCTCTTTAATCTCCGCATTTTCCTGTTTTAATACCTTGTTTTCCTTTTTCAAAATCTCATTTTCTTGTTGTACGCTTATTATACTTTCTTTAATAATTTCTTGTTCTTCTCTTAGTTTCTGTATTTCGTCTCTTATTTCTTTTTGATCAATCTTAAATTCTTTCATCATATTTATAATCAAATCCAACTTTCCCTCTTCTTTTTGATGTTTTGTGGGTGTCCTTACTATAATTTTACTTCTGTCAAACGCTGCATACACTTCCGCTTCACCTTTCCTCTTTTTATTCTCTTCACTTGAATCGCTATCCATCTTTATTACTATTTGTATGTTATTTATTCTTAGTACAGCCCTGCGTTCGCCAGCGACTTTTTGATCCACCAGATGTTTATCTGTGTACCGCGCAAAAAGATCGATCCCGGTCAACCGGTCGGAGAATCGATCTCTTATCGGTATGCTCTATCTGCTTTTATTCCCGTAAATTCTCTCAATTATTTTTACTATTTTCCACTTTTCTTTTCACTTTTTACTCGGAGCGCTTTAATAGCAACACTCACTCAACGTGCCCAGACCGGACCGTCATAATTTTTTAATATATCTCCATAAAAAAAATCTGGCTCGTTAGATCTGGAGATCTTGCTGGCCAATTCTGTGGACCTCCGCGGCCTATCCACCTGTTGATATACTGCCTATCTAATTGCTCCCGAGCGCTTATTTGAAAGTGCGCAGGAGCGCCGTCTAATCGAAATCAAAGTCTTTGTCGAATATTAATAGGTATATTTTCCAAAAGTATTGCTAAGTTATATTTTATAAATTTTAGAAACATGGCACCATTCAAGTGACCATCAAAAAAGTATGGCCCTATCACCTATCACGTACTTTCCAACTATTCCGCCCCACACATTAACAGACCATCGATGTTGATTGGTTCTAAAGAAATTGGGATTCTCGTCGCTGTAATAATGAAAATTATGCCCATTAACTAATCCGTTGTTATGAAAAGTTGACTCATCCGAAAATAACACATAATCGAGAAAATTTTCATCATCTCCTAACTTTTCTAGAACCCATAAACAAAATTCAAGCCGCCGATCATAATCTACTTCCAAAACTTCTTAATGCAATTGTATGTGGTATGGGTAAAATTTGTTCATCTTTATAACTCTTCTAATCCTCCCTCTGCTTCTCCCTGTAGTTTCATTTATTTTTCGCTGACTTGTATACGGATTTTCAACACAAGAGATTCAAAAAACTAAAATATCATTTCCTTCATTTCCGGTAATCGGTTTTTGTCGTTCTGTTTTCTTTTAACACACACTTCCTGTATTTCGGAATACTTGCAGCAAATTTTCTAAAGAACGCTTATCGGGATGGCGTCTGTTGAGATATTTTTGCGCATAAATTCTTGATGCTAACAAACAATTTCTCATTGTAAATAATTAAAATGCTTTTTAAGTAACCACGAACAACAATGATGCGCAACTGACAAGTTCTGTTATTGTCAAATGAATAATAGCGATATTTTTAACTCAACCTACTTTTGAAAAAGAATTGATAGGAATTAATATTTGAAATAGAAAATTCTAAATTACTAAGAAACTATAACAGATAGGTATAAGAAGCATTAATGCAATCTTAAAGACCATTAAAATTACAATCTAAATAAGGTAATAAATACAGGTGTTCCATTTACAATAAGAAAGTTGTTTGTCTTTAAATATAGCGAAAATTAAAAGTATGTTTTTGTTTACCCTGTATAATTTTTTGCATTACTCTTATTTTATTATCAAGTGTAAAGCTTTAGTTAAAAAATAAATATAGTTTAAAATATCTAGCTTAAATATGCATGACAGGCGTGCCTCTTAAATTTTGGTCTACATTTTGAAGAATAGTTAATTATCTCGTAAACGAGTTGAGTTAGGTATAAGAAACCTAACACTAACTTGCTTTTATAGCTAGTCTGTACTATCAAAATATGTATAATAATATACAGCAAACTAAAAAAAGCAAACCTAAATTTGTATAGTCCGATGTAACAAAAAGCCAAGTTGGCACCTTAAACCAAACTAAGAAAAACACCCCTCAAGGGGAGAAAATAATGATAACTTTGACTTGAGTAAACTTTTTTTGAACCTGAAGATAGCTTAAAAATAATTCCTGCTAAAAAAAATATTCATTTTTTTCTGCTTTTATACTAATATCTCGAATGGGATGGCATCCACTTAGCTAATTTCGTATTTTCACTATGCGTGACAGTGATACTCATTCACCTTAATTTCAGTTCTATAGCTTTAGATGCACTTTATATATTTATATATTATCTTATCAGAGTAAAGCAATAAAGTTCCTGAGGAGTTTAGAGGCAACAATATACAAACTTTTGAATAGAAACTAAAACAACTTCTAATTATAAAAGGCTTTGTCTTTAATTTCTATGTAGGCAAAGCACTGATTTTTTAATAATATACTGCGAATAATTTTTTTTGTAAAAGATCGAATATCTAAAAAGAAGTTAAGTTTTGTTGTCAGGAATTTAAAGAAATTCAAAAATGTATTACCATACAGATTACAGAGCATACAGTTTCATTTGAAAAAAAAAGCACCTGCACCTATATGTGGAAATAATATTGTATCATAAAATACTTGATCTTAGATAACTTTTATTTAAAATACTTTCCAAGTGACCGATGCCTGATAAATGACACACCGTATATAACATTATTTAAAAATATGTTGTATACTACATTATCCTAATACAATTAATTCTAAATTAATAAATTCATCATTACTCTTGATCGCAAAATAGCATAATACTTGATTTTCCCGCCATCTCTTGTCCAATTTCAAATAAAATCGTTCGAGTCGTGCGCCTCCTGCACACAAATTCCTCAAGTACCATATCGATTTCTATCCCCACCACTAACTTATCCCGGTCGCGAGAATTCAATCCAAATCCGTCCGCCGAACGTCATTCTTTTTACGACCTTTCGTAGGCGAAGTTGTGTGCTCGTGCCGTGCGGTACTGTGTGCGTGCAATTGAATCTCATTATTAAAAAAATCTTTACGATTTACGCGAAAAAATCCTCCAAATTTCGCATGTTCAACTGGATGAAATTGTGTCGCTCAATCAACCACGATTTCCGTTGAACTGTCTTTGCGATTCCACCGTCATGAAAATGAAGCAATATAGGTTTTTAATATTTAGTTTTATCATTAGAAGTCCTTTTTTGACTGTTGAAAAGTGTCAGAGCAATTTATATTGAGAGTAATAACAATTAGTAAAGTGAATGAACCATAACAGATTGATATAAAAAATCCAAGTGTGCCTTGTGTGTGTTCAATTAAACGCGAAGTGAGGTTAAGGATTTTTTTAACGTTCATCATTTTGAACATTCGCAGAATTACTTATTTAGATATTTAGTCACACATACGGAAAATTTTGCTGACGTTAATCGCTCCTACCGTCAAGGACTTGTGATTCCGCGTGTCAAATATCTAATATTTGCTCCCCTGAATTTTTTCTGCCGCGTGCCTGCCTTTTCGCGGACTATCCTCTGTGGAAAAAATTACGGATGACCGATATGTGCTCCAGTGAAAATAGCAAATTGCTGCCGATTTCTTCACTTCACCAATACTGCTCTCACTCAGAAGGTGTAATTTTGGACAAGACGAAGGGCCTGTGCACAAATAAGCCCGTGCGTGCAATGGAATCCCGACTGGTGCGTCCCAGGATCGGATACAGGGCGAAGAACGACCCCGGTGACTGACATACTGTACGCCCCGTCCTAGCGAGGCGCAAACCCCTGATGAAGAGCATTTGATATTGACAGGTCCAGACTTGTTTAGCGTTAAAAAGGTAAGGAACCGTTATTTGCCAAATTCAGAGCTATATAATCAGTAGAAATGCTCACACATCCATCGATCTATGTAAATGTGCTATAAAATTTAATAAGCAGGAAGATGAGTCAAAAATGTATTTCGTAATAATGCAATCTTGTTACAACCAGTTCAAATAGGTACACGTGAATTAAAAAATAAATGTGTGTAGATATGCGAAAAGTTTAAGCTGTCTTTCATTGTGAGAGAATCCTATTTTTTATAAATACAAATAGTTAGTACTTCCCTGCAAACATTTAGATCTCGTATCTTTACCTACGTTATCATGGGGAAAAACCCCATCTACACATTTTATCTTCGCCTTATCTTTATATATGTGAAGAATATTATAGTGTATTGTTCTCATATTTTGTAAAACATTTTTATTAATATTTTCTAGTCGAGTTTGTCTATAAAGTAATGACTGTGCAACTGAAAATTAATGATCCAGTTTTTGACGTGAGCCAATCTTTTTTTTTTTGTTTGGAGAAAGGTATTATGTTTTTACAATTTTAAGTTTGAGTAATCCTTACTCATGTTTCTTAGAATCTGTGAAAAAAAAAAATATAATTTCAAGTACTTAAAATTTTTATGGCTTTAGAAATTACATTCTCTAAAACATTTCCTGTTTCAAACATATTCAAACGATTTTAAATTTCAGATGTTCTTAGTATCTTTAATTTAATTTGCTGTCGAAATTATTTATATCACGACCTGTTTGATGATTTTTAACAGTTTGCTTTATAATTTACATAATATCAATGCGTAATGTGGGCTTGGTTAAGTATTTGTAGATAACATTATATCTAAGAGATTAATGTCATTCACTATTCTTTAAAATTTTATTTTTATCGCTTTTCGTCTGTGGGCTTTTCCAATAAGTTTCTNTCGCTGGCTACATATGTGTCTGGCCATGGTAGTAGGCTCTTTGATTGGTCTTCCATATTGTTCGGAAAGATTTTTCGACGTTGTGATTGTTACTTAACGGATAAAATGTTGCAAGCAAATCACAAAGTAGCTATTCAAGGTTTCTTTGCGACTGACGTTATGTCAATAATTCTTTAACTCAATCCTTTGAAAGATTTAGAAGCAAAGGAAGGAGATTAATTGCAGATATATCTCAGAATTATTCTCTAAATATGTATTGGATATGGAACAGATAGTCCCTATAATTTAATTTTGTATTTTACTTTGCTTTCACCTCCCATCTTCTATCAACATCTATTTTTTCAGTATTTCAGTCAAGATGTTCTCACATCCATGTGGTTTTTGCTAGCCAACACAATATATTTAATTTTGACTAATAATACTAGAATAATATATTGTACAAAATACCAATCTACTATAGTTTTGCCATGCATAGTAACCTATTCTGCGTAAAAGTCACAAATCGCTACTAAATAATTTGACTTGCTAAACTCTTTGTTTATTAGTTTATTAGAAGACCTTCTTGTAAAAGGATAAATTAACCACGACGTTTTGACAAATATATTGGAGCAGCGAACGAACTACCATTAGATAATATTATCGTTTAAAGTTTAGGGTCAATAAGTTTATGCGGCTATAATGAGATTAGAGATGAACTGTGTGCTAACCAGCAATGACACTATTTCTTTTAAAAGTATATGTATGTGCATGTGCCTATTGATTTTAATTAAAAACGGAACATCATCAACTAATTTTGATTAGATGGAGTGAATGGAATTAATCTTTTGTAATTTACAAAGGTCTTCGTAATTTTCATTTCTGGGGAATGTTTGGTTAGATATGAACTATTGAAATGGCTTTATTATTCTACTTGACGGATTTAAAACTTAAAAAAAAAACTTGTTTCTGCAAACCTCTATACGTGCGCCTATTAATCCGCGTGGAAAGAAATAATTCAAAAGCACAACGGACCTCACAGTGCATTGTAATTACGGCGTGTGCTGTATAAATTTGCCGGTCAGCGTCAGATGATTGATGAATTTTAATGATTCTCGCCTGGTCGACTTAATCTACTGCACGGTCTAAGTACACATACATATATGCATATCGTATATTTATAAACATAGATTGCATACGGACATATAAAAGATACAGTTTGTGATCGTGTGCATGCGCAATTACCTCGGCATAAAGGGAAAGATCCTCAGTGGCTGCAATGTATTTTTTACCATGGTGCCAGTTTCATTATATAACGATAAAGTAAAAGTAATTACAACATTCCTATGTAATGAGATCTCTTGATGCACAACTGCTTCTTGTTGTGTAAGTTCGTCCGTATAGGAAATCTGATTTTATTTAATTCATAACAGGTACAATTCAAGCTCTATTTTTAAAAGAGTGAGAGCTACCATCGAATGCAACTTATTAAGTTAATACCAATTAGGAAATATATATTATGATAAATCAACATTATTTTGCTTTGGATTTATATATACATAAAAAAATGTTTTTGATTAAACTGAACAATGATCAATTTTTCAATTCACTTTTTAATGCTTCCTCTTAGTTATAAAAATAGTTACTTTCGGTGAATAAACTCGTAGAGAGTTGTTTGCATGTATTGATAGGTCAGTCGCCTTATAATGTCATTAATTGTCTGTGTTTGCAACTGCTATCCCTATAAATCTCTACGTGGAAACAATTGGCCGGGATTTCCAAAGAAAGTTTATGTTTACCGCATAAGAATCCTTAAATTAGATTTTCCTAGAACCCTGCATACACACATTAGTTAAAATAAAATTGTACCTGCAATGGATTGTAAATATGCATATATTCAGTGGCCATAAAGATTTCTTTTGTGCTAAAATTTTGACATATTCTATTTCGGTGTGTCTATTTTTTCATTGAAATTAATTAATCTCAACTCGTTAAGAAGAACTTTCTGAAAGAATCGGTAAATATATATAGTAGCAGCTCCGTGCTGATACGTTAATGGAACTGCTTTAGGAAGCTGTTCCAATTAGCCACGATTCATTAGCCCGGAACTACCTTCTCTATTTGACACAGGCTGTGAAAGCTTACGCACCACACATAGGCTATATTTAAAACAGTTTATTTGGAAACGTAAACGGTTAAGTTATTTACCGGAATTGTATAGAAATAAGATCGTTTGCATTTTATTTTGTAGATTCCCTCTTTGCATGGATGACATGCAAAATCGTGAAGCGTTCAACATTTTTGATCAGCAGGAACCAGTAAGAATAAGGTAAGGGTCTGAGGTATCGTATGGAAACTGGATTGTAGTTGAACGAAAATACCTACCTAGAAATACTTAAAAAGTACTGACGTTAACCAACTTTGGTCCCAGACAATCAGTCGACAGACAGTCGAAGGATCGGATCAGCATATTTAACTTGATGATCAAAGCTTATCACGAACCAAAAATTGGGAGATAAATACATAAAGCCAAGAGGATGCAGTGTTTCTGAGACTTTATGTCATACGCTCCCACCACAAAGAACCAGTTAATGTTACGAACGATTCTGGTTGTGTTTATTTTAGATAGTTATATGAAGGGGGTCGCAGAAGATTTTCTTTTG